>MU261252.1:0-118010 GCA_020310875.1 Ceratopteris richardii | reverse complement strand
AACTAACCTTATGTGAGGATATGTGCCCCATAATCCTAATGACCGATGCCCTTGAATGAGAAGAAGTTGTGATGCATTGAATTCTAGGGTTAGAACACTTACCTTGATCATCCTCTTCCTCAATTTTCTCCACATCAAAAGCAAAGTCCCAATCTTTAGCCTGTTCCAAGAAATCAGAATCCACCTTTCCAATGCACAAGTTATTGCATCTTAAGTGTATCAATCTACTTCAGTTTAGTTTGTCCTCCTTGACCATTAATAGAGTTCGTTGATCTCTATCATTCTGATTTGTTGAAAAAGTTCTTGGGTGGATGTCCCGTTAGGATAAACCTTGATTTGGATGCCTTTTTATGGTAAACTTCTCCATCTTTTAAAAGTTTTCTACTTTTGAAACTACATCAAAAAATCTACACATTCGGACCCCGTTACTTGATATCAAAGTTCTTCCCGCAAACCCTCAATAAAGTTTCTCTTAAAGGCATCTCCGGAAGCTTCTAGTACATACTTATGTTTTACATAGAAACTTCTCCTTGTATTCTTGAAGAGACAAGTTATGTCTATCATCTTCTATTTCTTGAAGGAGTAGAATTTCATTTTCTTTTCCTTTCGATAGTGTGGAGAACAGTTATGATTGTTTGCTTGCTCGCGAAACTCATTCTAGAGAGAGACCTTCAAGTGTTCTTCTTTGCATGTATGATTCCCACCACAATTTGACCACTCCTCGCAGATGCATAATTGCCACTTTTGCTTTTGATTCTTCACTAAACACACATATATCAAAGAAATATTCAAGCTCTTTTGGTTCAAGCTCAAAAGTGGAATCTTCCTTCAACTTAGATTTGTCCTACAAAATGTGATCAATATTAGGAACATACTTTTTAAGTAATCCAACATGGAAACTTGGATGAATTTTCAAAGTGTTAGGCAGCTCAAGTAAATATGCAACAAAACCAAATTTCTTTAAGATTTTAAAAGGATCATCATAACATCGAGACAATCAATGATCTCTGCCTAAAACCAGGTTTGATTTAGAAGGATTCACTTTCAAAAAAACCTAATCATTTGCTCTAAAGTGCAAGGGTCTCTTTTTGAGATCATGATATAACTTCTGACGTCTTTCTGCATCTTTAATGTTCTTCTTTACCTTATTCAGCTCCAAATCCATGTTTTCAAGCATCTGTTTGGATATCTCAACTTAATTTTATGCATTAAAAACAAATGAGGTAGCAAAACATTATAGCCATAGATTGCTTCAAAAGGTGTCATTTTAATAGACGAATCCATGCAGTATTATGTGCATACTCAATGAGAGGCAAATACTCAGTCCAATTGTTCTGCATATCATTTACATACATACATAATATATCCTCAAACACCTGATTAACCCTCTTGGTCTCACTATCAATTTGAGGATGAAATGAAATGCTCAAGTGTTATTCTGTTCCCATGGATTGAAATGTTGCTTTCCAAAAATCAGATGTAAACTTTGCATCCTTATTAGAAATTATACTTTTAGGTATACCATGTAACCAAAAAATGTATTTTATGAAAAGTTTAGCAACATGCATAGCTATATTAGTTTTTCTCATGGGAAGAAAATGTGCCATCTTTGTAAGGTTTACGACTCAAAGAATTAGCCGCTTTGTTTTCTTTCCCTGCTAAGTATTTAATATCAAAATCATATTCACTTAGCAATTCGATCCATCATTTTTGTCTATTGTTAAGTAAGGGTTGAGTAAAGATATATTTAAGGCTCTGATGATCCGTTCTTAATTCAGAATTTACTCCAAGCAATAAGTATCTCCAATGTTAAAGTGCACTTACAACTGCAAGCGTTTACAAGTTATGTGTTGTATAGTTTACTTCATGTTTCCTTAGGTTCCTTGACTCATAAGCCACTACCCTTCCTTCTTGTGAAAGTACACATCCGATTTGGCTTCCACTGGCATCACATGCAACAACAAATGGCTTCACCTACCTCAGAAATTTTTAATAAAAAGTTTTCAATAATTTTCCGTTTTAATTCTTCAAATGAATTTTCACACTCATCATCCCACATGAAATGTCTATTTTTCTTTGTCAATTTTGTAAGAGGATTTGTGATTGGGGAAAAATCTCTAATGTGTGCCCTCTAATATTGTGCCAAACCAAGAAAGCTTCTCACATCTCTCACACATTTGGGTGTATGCCAATCAACTATGCTTTTAAGTTTCTCTGGATCTATGTGAATCCCTTCCTTAGAAACAACTCTCCCCAAATATATCACTTCCCCCATTGGAAAAAAACATTTACTCAAATTACCATATAGTAGTTTATGCTCTCAGAGTTTCTATAAAGTCTTCCTGAGATGCAATGCATATTCATCATCATCCTTAGAATACACAAAAATGTCATCAAGAAAGACTAAAATAAATTCATCAAGATATTCATGAAACATATAATGACCATATCATGTTCTAAAAGCGGTTTTGGGTATGCTGTTAGACTTTACTCTAATTTGATGATACCCCGATCTTAAGTCAATTTTAGTGAGTATTGTGGCACCCCTCAATTGACTCAGCAATTCATCTATGTATGGAAGTGGATACTTTTTCTTAATGGTTTTCTTATTCAATCCCCTATAGTCGATATAGAGTCTGTATGAGCCATCTTTCTTTTTTTGAAACAAAACAGGTGCTCCCCAACGTGAAACAACAGGGCCTATCAACCCCTTCTTCAATAGATCATCAAGTTGGAGCTTCAACTCTTTCAATTCATCAATATTAAACCTATAAGGTGCTCTAGAAAAAGGATCACTTCCTGGATAGAGGTCTATAGCATCATCAATTTTCCTAGGAGGAGACACACTCAGAAGATCATCAGGAAATACATGTGTACTCATCTAAAAGTTTTCTAACATATTCAGGTATTTATTATTCTCTTGAAGGTCATGCACATAAAGCAAATATGTCTCACAACCCCATCGAATACCCCTAATCAACTTTATAGAAGAAATAGGAGAAAAACTTGAATTACACTAACCTACAACACAATTTTCATTCCCCTCTATTTTCAAAGTAAGGATCCCACTTTCACAATCAATCATGACACTATTATGAATTAACCAGACCATTCCAATGATTACATCACATTCTCTCATTTCAATTACATGGAAGGCACCCAAAAACTTATGTTCACCTAATATAAACTCGAGATTCTCAATACAACATCGAGTATAGTGTATCCTACCATTAGCCATCTATACAGGTCTTTTGATCTGCATCTCAATATGCAATGCTAAAGCCTCTACTAACTTAAGTGAAAGGAACAATTCGTACTACCCGAATCAATTAAGAACCTAACCTTATGTAAGGATATGTCACCCATAAATTATATTCCTAATGATCGATGCCCTTGAATGAGAAGAAGTTGTCATGCATTGAAGTCTAGGGTTAGAACATGTACCTTGATCATCTGCTTCCTCAATTGTTATGTTTTCCTCTTATGGATGAGAAATTCCAAATCTTTTAGGCTATTCTAAGAAATGAGAATCGTGTTGCCAATGCATATGTTCTTGCTTCTTAAGTGTATCAATCTGCTTCAGTTTAGGTTTTTCTCCTTGACCAGTAATAGAGTAAGTCGATCTCTGTCCATTCTGATTTGCTGAAATAGTTCTTGTGGGTCGATGTTTTGTTGGGATAAACCTTGATTTGGATGCCTTTTTCATGGTAAACTTCTCTTTTTTTCTAATTTTTTTCCTTAACATGCTCCCACTCCACTTTTATAACCAATGAGCATGTGAAGAAGTTTTTGCCTCCTTCTTAACTCACCACTTTCACTTGATTGCCCACTACATGCCACTTACTACAAGGTAGATATTGTATTTTTTACTCATCATAAATTTTAACTAGACTTCTTTTTCTTTTTCTTCTTTTCTCTTCTTTTCCTTTATATTTATAATTGGTAAATTTATCCAAGCATAGATCATGTGAAAATGAGCTTGTACATTTATCTTCAACACTCCCCCTCAAGCTCATTTGGGAGTTATCTTCAACCATGTCCTGCAAATTTATCACATCCTTGAAACCTTTGAGTTTAGAAGCATCCAAGAACTTTGTAAACATATCTGCAACCTACTCTTTGGTTCTAATGAACTCTCATCTTTGCTCAATACCTTCTCCCTTACATAATGGTAGTGCACCACTATGTGCTTGCTCCTTGCATGAAACATAGGATTGCTTGCCAAGTAAATAATTGACATGTTATAAATGTATATACGGATGGTTGCAATTTGCATTTAAAGATCAGTGAAAAGATTTTTAATCCACATTGCTTCACATGTGGCAAATGCTAATCCTATATATTCAGCCTCCATGGATGAAAGTGCAACAATAGGTTGTTTCTTTGAGCTCCATGTGTTAGGTTTGCATCCTATCATGAACACATAACCCGAGGCTGATCTCTTATCTTCCTTTGAACCTGCCCAATCAGCATCACTAAAGCCTTTGACCTGTAATTCTTCATCAAACTTGTAAAAGAAAGCATGATTAACTATATGCTTTATGTATCTCAACACTATCTTGGATGAATTTAAATGTTCACTTGTCGAGGCTTGCATAAACTGAGAAAGTATACCAACAACATAAGATAAATCAGGTCTTGTAATGTTTGCATAGATTAATGATCCTACAATGCTTTTGTATGTTATTACATCTTCCAATAGTTCTCCATCATTTGAGCAAATCTTTGTATTTGTGTCCATGGGTTGAGTGAGTGGTTTGCATTTTCTCAGTCCAAATTTGAAAAGAACATCCAACAAGTACTTCCTTTGCATCAGGTAGATGCCACTTTTTCCATAAACAACTTCAATTCCTAAAAAATATTTCAGCTCTCCAAGATCTGAAAATTTTAAACTCCTTACCAAGCTTCCTTTTTATATCTTTAATCCTTGTAACATCATTTTCTATTATGATGAGGTCATTGACGTATATGCAAATATATACCTCTCTATTTTCTTCCTTCTTCATGTACAATGGAGGATGTGCACTACTTGGGTTGTATCCACACTTAGTTAGATATTCTACCAATCTTTGATTCCTGCTCTTGGTGCTTGCTTCAAGCGATAAAGTGCCTTTTTCAACCTGCAAACAAAGTCTGGATGGTTTTCATCTTCAAATCCAATCGGTTGACTCATGTATACCTCTTAGTGTAGTTCTCCATTGAGAGAAGCATTTTTTATGTCAAGTTGATATAATGGACATCTCCTTGAAGCACAAATTGCTATTAATGTTCTGATTGTTCTCCTCTTTGCAACAGGGCTGAAAACTTCATCATAATCTATGCCTTGTGTTTGTTTAAATCCTTTGGCAACTAATCTAGCTTTATAGAACCATCAACATTCCTCTTTACTTTAAACACCCATTTATTTAAATCTTCATACCTT
The DNA here is from genome assembly GCA_020310875.1 of Ceratopteris richardii. NCBI lineage: Eukaryota > Viridiplantae > Streptophyta > Polypodiopsida > Polypodiales > Pteridaceae > Ceratopteris > Ceratopteris richardii. The sequence continues at coordinate 112,588 of MU261252.1, read as the reverse complement.
CTTTCTTTGGCACTAGCTCCCATGTGTGATTATCTTGGAGAGCTTTGATCTCCTCTTTCATAGCTTGCTTCCATGCCTTTTGTGTGCAAGCTTCTTCATATGTCTCAGGTTCTTTGGCTTTGATAACCTGCATCATGTTTGCAAAATGTTTCACCATGAAACTGTCATAACTTAGCCTTTGAGTTGGATAACTTGTCCTTGAAGATCTTCTTTCATTGCCTTTAGAAAGTTGCTTCCTTAACCTATTCAGCTTTACCTTCAGAGTGATTACCTCTTCATATTCTTCTTCACTTGCATCTATCTCATTGTTTGGAGTAGCACTTGCTTCTTCGGCTCTACTATGAGCTGAATTTGGAGACAAAGAATGACTCCCCCTCCATGTTGAACATTCTTCATTTGATGTAGATGCCTCTGGACCTAAAACCTTTGTGCTTGATTGTTGAACTTCTCTTTGATTTGTTCCTACATAATCATCACAATGTTCTTCAAGAATCTTTCCCTTTTCTTTATCTTCATACCATGCTCTTAGTTCATCAAAGACCACATCTCGTGAGACTCTTACTTCCTTTGGTCTAGGGTTGTAACACTTTTATCCTTATTGTTTCATCGGGTAGCCGATGAAAATGCATTTTTTTTACCTTGGTTCCATCTTTGTTCTAACTTTTTGTGGAATGTGAACAAAGCAAACACATCCAAACACTTTGAGGTATGTAAGATCAGGTTTCTTACTGGAATATACCTCACCTCGAGTCAAGTGATGTATTCCCAATTTTGTGCACCTATTCATCAAGTAAATGGTGGTTGTGGTAGCTTCAACCCAATAGTACAATGGTACCTTCATTTTGTTGAGCATGCATCTTGCAATTTTAGCAATTTTCAAATTTTTCTCTCCGCTACTCCATTTTGTTGTGGTGTATACCTACAAGTAAACTACCTTTTGATCCCATTCTCTTGTAGAAAATCTAAAAATTCTTTGGAGAAGTATTCTCCTCCACCATTGGACCTTCAGGTTTTGATAGACCTTCCTATTTCTTTTTCAACTTCAACTTTAAATCTTTTGAATATAGAAAACAACTCTGATTTTTGCTTCATACAAGACAATCATACCTTTCTTGAGTGATCATCAATGAAGGTGGCAAAAATCTCTTATGAGCCATTGATGCCTCTTGGGTTGGCCCCCATACATCTATATGTATCAAGTTCAAGAAATTTGGGGCCTCATAATTGCTCCTCTTGAATGGCTACCTCATTTGCTTTCCTAGTTGACAAGTTTCACATAACTCATGTAGTCCAATGCTATTAAATTTTGCAAGACCTCTTACCACTTCATGTTTGATCATGCCCTTTAGCTTTGGAATGTTGATGTTTCCTATTCTTTTGTGCCATAAATCCAACTCTGAAATCTTCTTGTCCCCACATTGAATGTACATGACCTTTCCATGTGGATGTTTGACATCCAAAGTGAACATCCTTCCTTCTCTTCTACCTCAAGCAATGACCTTGAAGCCCTCCTTTGGATTCTTTATGAAGCACCCATTCTCATTGAATATTACATGATAACCCTTCTCTACCATTTGTCCTACTGAAATCAAGTTCTTTGAAATTGTAGGAACATGAAGAACATTAGATAGCACATTTGCTCTACTTGTATCTCCAAGCCTTATATCTCGAATATGTTCAATCATGTGTTGAGTATCATCACTTGTTTCAACACATCTTTTTCCACTTGGTACTTGTAGATTAGTGAAAGAACTTCCTTGTCATGACATATGGTTATTACAACTTGAATCAATGTACCATTTTTTTTCATCTTCACAAGAGCTTCTAGACTCATGTCTCATTGCAAGTAGTGTGTCCTTGCTTCCTTCACTTGAGGTGCTTGCATAGTTGCTTTGGCTCCTTTGATTGCCTCCATTTGGTTTTCCATTCTTCAACCAACAATCACTAGCATAGTGTCCTACTTTACCACAATGATAGCATGTTACAAAGAGAGATTTCTGACAAGCTATCAATGACTTAATTTGGATAAGTTTTGATTAGGAAACACAACTGAAAAAGATGAACTACCTATCCGCATAAGTATGCTGAAGAATTGAACTTCACTCTCAAACTCATAACTCCGTGAATATATATCCTTTGAGGAAGATATTTGAGAAAAATAAATTACACACAAATAGCATTCCAAGAAGCTAAAAATCAAGCAATTTTGATGGGTTTTGATTAAGAAACTGAACTGACCAAAATAGACCACCTGTGCACACAAGTATACTGAAAAACTTGACTTCACTCTTTGATAGATATCTCACATAATACAATTCCCTTGAAATATTTGGGATAGAGAAATTACATGAAAGGAGCTTTCCAAAAAGCTAAAAACAAAGCAATTTGGATAGGTTTTGGTTAGGAAACTTAACCAACCACAATAGACTACCTGTCTACACAAGTATGCTAAAACACTGGGTTTCACTCTTTGACTCATATCTCACAGAATATATAAGCTTTGAAGAATATATTTAAGAAAACAAAAGTATACAAGATAATCTTTCCAATGAGTGTTTAAATGCAAGAAATGGTTACATCTGAGATATGAACTTCACAACAAAGCTATGTCCAAAATGACATGCAACTAGAAGGAGTCTATGGGAAGACAAAATGACAAAATGACCAAATCAGACAATTGGGAGCTTTTTCCTCTTTCTCTCCTTGTTTAGAACATGCTCCTACTCCATTTTTATAACCAATGAGCATGTGAAGAAGTTTGTGCCTTTTTAACTCACCACAATTCGGGTTATAGGCATATATACAAATCGAGGAAAAAACCTCCTAAATAGGAAACAATTGCTCTAGTGATCGTGGGTGTGTTCACACACATAACTACCAAAATATATCAAAATGTCCCACAAAATAAACGAAGCCGAAAGCTTTGCCGAAGCTTTAAACTTCTCCCTAGGCAGAGCCTTTTTGAAAATACCTAAAACATTATCATGTGTGGCCACATAAACCAAATTCATCTCTCCAATAGAGAATCTCTCCCTAGCATAACAATCGTGCACCTCAATGTGCTTTGTGTGAGCATAGAGCATAGGGTTCCTTGCAACTCGCAATGTCCTTTGAATTTCAATAAAGATGGTCGTAGCAGAAGATTGAACAGCACTCAAATCAACCAAAAGGTTTTTCATCACACACACTCAACAGTCATTGTGAAAGTTGCCCTATACTTAGCCTCACAACTAGAAGTGGCCATAGTAGGCTACTTCTTGCTCAACCAAGATATGCATGAGCTACGAATCATTAAGCAAGAAGAAATACTACAGTCTCAGTCACAAAAAGCATGTAAATCCGGTGATAATGATCCCCCCTTAGGATAAAACAATCCAAGTAGTCAGGTACCACTCAGAAAAAAAAAAAGATGCACTTAATTTCCTACCAATGCTTGACACCTAGGCAATGCATAAACCTACTCATCGCCGAGTCAAAAAACTCAATATCAAACCGCATTATGCATAAGTAAATCAAGCGCCCAACAACCTTTTGATAGATAATAACATCAAATGCATCTCCAACATCATGAAGACTCAACCATAAGCTTACTTCCATGGGATTGCAAATAGGTTTGCAATCTTAAAGGCCAAAACACTTCAATAACATGTCAAATTTTTTGTTTGGCACAAAGCTATTCCCCCATCCACTTGCATAAACTCAATGCCCAAATAATGATGCAATGTTCCAAATCTCACATCTAAAAAGAGGCATGGAAATTAGCCTCAAATTTTGGAATATGCTTTTCATTGGGACTAGTAAGAAGTATGTCTTCAACGTATATAAAAATAATCAAAAGTCCATCATCTACATGCTCAACGTATAAGTTTCTCTCAATTGGATTGTTCTTAAAACCATGTGCCATTAATGATGGAGAGTGTTAATCTCCAAAAGAACAACCTACTCTTGTGATTAGAGCACCTCTATACCAAGAGTAAGTCAAAACCTTTACCAAATTAGAGGTCCAATCTCCAAATTATCAAAAGTTAAAAAATTCTGTGAAGAAGATGAAACACAGAAAGTCTGCTGCACAATTTCTTCTCATTGACTTATCAAACCTTTAAAGTTTTCTATGAAATTTTGTATGGAGTGTCGTCTAGACATTGCGCACCTCCTCCAAGTTAAAGTTCTTCAAAAGGTTTAGTATAACTTGAGAAATCAACTTCACAAGTTACCTATGTTCAAATCTGCACTTCTGAGAAGTCGATTTGACACCCCTAACTTCTTAACTTTGGTTCTCACAATGTCGAACCCGTTTTGCCAAATCCTTTTGACTGTAGATAGCTTATCTCTCAACTTAGATTTTGAGCTATCACATGTGTAAAACTTTACATTGTGCACTGAGCACTACTCATTTCTTTGGACTCAAAAACTGCGCCTGTTTCAGGAGACTGTGAACACTCAACACATATGAATGTTCCTACAGATAATTCTCCTAACCTGTTTACAATTAGACTCTAAAATTTTGATCACAAACTCATCAACTATCAACTTAGATATCCTCAAAAGGATTTCACAAATGATCAACCACAGATGGAGCAGACACGAAAAGATCGGATGCAATATTTCTTCAATTACTCAGAAAGTTACAGTTGAGTGATGAGAGAAAACTCAACCAACTTTTCACATGTCTCATGACATCTAACTTCACCTTTCTTGACTTCTATCTATTCTTTCATATGCTCTCATATCACGCCTCGACATTTTCAAGGTATTCATAGATAAATTTGTACAAGTCTATGACTAATCAAAGATCTAAGTGAACTATGTACATATGTGTACATTCCTCACATACTCTGAATGTATCTTCCTTCCAAGCTTCAAGAATTCATCTCATCCTTCATTCTTTAGTCTTCAAACATTCAATTGGTGATTGATCTGCACCAACAGCTCCCCCTCAATCATCAATTGAGGTTTCTCCTTTCTTCTTTATACCTGCCATATCTTTAAACTTCTGTAGCTTTGGTCCATCCAAGCTCTTTGTAAGCATATCAGCTATCTGATCTTTAGTTGAAGTATGAATGACTTCAATCTCCTTGTCCATCACTTTCTCCCTTAGAAAGTGATATTGAATCTCAATGTGTTTGGTCCTGGCATGGAAAACAGGATTAGCAGCTAAGTACAATGAACTCATGTTATCTCCAAATAAAATTGGTATCCCATGCACAATGTCAAGACTCTTCATTAAGGTCTTGAGCCAAATCACTTCCTTTGCAGCTTCAACCATGCCTTTGTATTCTGCTTCTGTAGAAGACAAAGCAACTGTATGTTGCTTCTTGGAACACCATGAGATAAGTTTATCTCCCACATAACACATGTATCCAAAAGTAGATCTTCTATCATCTGGATTACCTGCCCAATCTGCATCACTATAGATTTTGATATTTGTATCTGAGGTAAACCCATAATACAAACCTTCATTGAGTGTACCCTTAATGTACCTCAACACTCTTTGACCTGCAATCCAATGTTCTTTCCTAGGACAATGCATGAATTGAGACAAAACCCCCACTGCATATGATAAATCAGGTCTAGTTAAAGTAGCATAGATAAGACTACCAATCAGACTCTGATATTGTCTCATGTCCTTGAACTCTTCACCACCAAACTTACCCTTGAGGTTGCTCCATGAACACATCATCTGAAATATAACCATTCAGAAAAGCATTTTTCACATCAAGTTGACATAACTTCCAACCTTTACATGCAGCATTAGCTATAAGTGTCCTGATGGTTGTCATCTTTGCCACAGGACTATAAGTCTCATCATAGTCAACACCATAAGTCTGAGCAAACCCTTTGACAACAAGTCTAGCTTTGTATCTAGACACACTTCCATCTGCAAACCTCTTGGTTTTGTAAACCCATTTGCATCCAATGATTTTCTGACTATTTGGTTTTGGAACCAAATCCCATGTTTGATTCTCCATCAATGCATCATATTCTTCCTGCATAGCTTTCTCCCATTTTTCCTTACCTCTTGCCTCTTCATATGTAGAAGGGTCTTCATCTGTATTCATCATATAAGCATAATCTTTTGTGGCCAAAAATGAAGTATCATAGCTATACCTTGTAGGTTGCCATCTGTTCCTTGTAGACCTCCTAAGCTCTCCACTTCTTGAGGTTTCTGGTTCTTCATATTCAGGATCAAATCTTGGTATTTCTTCCACTTCAATCTGCACTTCATTATTCTCTTGTTCATCAAATATTTGAACCTTTGATTTACCTTTCCTTTGGCTCACTTCTTCTTCATTACCTGTATTGATATTGATTGTACCTGCATACCAAGTACTTTGCTCATCAAATGTAACATCTTTAGAAACCATGAATTGCTTTGTAGATGGACTCCACAATCTATAGCCCATTTGCTTGTCATCATAACCAATGAAAACATATTTTTCAGCTTTAGGCTCCAACTTGTGCCTTAATTGTGATGGCACATAAGCATATGCCATACATCCAAAAACTCTGCAATGATCCAAGGTAGGTCTCTTACCCCACCAAGCCTCATATGGTGTCATACCCTGCAAGGCTTTACATGGTAATCTATTAACCAAATAAGTAGCTGTATTTACAGCCTCAGCCCACAAATAATTAGGGCAATTTTTCTCCTTCATCATGGATCTTGCAAACTCAACAAGTGTTCTATTTCTCCTTTCTGCAACACCATTTTGTTGAGGAGAGTACCTGCAAGTAACTTCCCTTTTTATACCTGCACTCCACAAGTAATCACTGAACTCATTAGAGAAATACTCTCCCCCTCCATCTGACCTTAGTCTCTTCAACTTATGACCTGTAATTCTTTCTGCATATGCATGATAGTGTTTAAATGTGTTAAACACTTCTGACTTATCTTTGATCACATAAATAGTGATCCATCTAGTAGCATCATCAACATAAATCACATAATATCTTGATCCATTTATACTGTAATCCTTTGATGGTCCCCACACATCTGTGTGTACCAATTCAAGCTTCTCTGAGTACATAAAACCATGCTTGGAGTAGGAAGACTTATGAGCCTTACCTAATTGACATGCCTCACATCTGTATGTCATATGTTGACCTGCAACATTAGGCAAACCAAGCACTGAACCATTGTTAATCATGTCTTTAATACCTCTTTCATTGAAATGTCCAAGCCTCTTATGCCAAAGATCTAACTCAGAGATCTTATGTCCTCCATATGTGAACATAGCATGACCAATATTGCCTTGAATCTTTAATGTAAATAGTCTTCCTTCTTTCTTCCCTGAAACAATCTGTTTATACCCTTGACTAGGGTCTTCCACATATACTCCATCATTAGTGAACCTTACTTCATAACCTTTTTCCACAATTTGTCCTACACTTATCAAATTCTTAGGAATTGTAGGAACATACAAGACCTTACTCAATAAGGTACTACCATCCTTGGCCTTCACTGATCCAATTGACTTCACATTGTGCTTTGTGTTGTCACCTATTTGAACAACATGATTAAAAACTTTATTCTCCAAATCAGTCATCAAAGATATATTACCACTCAGGTGATTGCTACACCCTGAGTCAATGTAGAAGACTCTCTGATCTTCACTCTGACTTTCACAAGTAGCATTCATTATTAATGTTGAATCCTCCTTTTGATCTGAAGCATAATTGTAGTAGGTGTTGTTGTATTGTTGACTTTGGAATCCTCTACCTGCATTTCTTCCAAAGTAACTCCTACCACCTCTGCCTCTGAAATTACCTCTTTGATTTCTGCCTCCTCTTCCTCTTACATTATAGTTTTGACTGTATCCATTATTATTCTGAGTATTATGCCAACAATCATTAGCCAAGTGATTTGTCTTACCACAAATCCAGCAAGCCTTGCCTCCATCTTTGTTATTCCTGCCTCTTCCTCTACCTTTGCCACCTCCTCTTCCTCTTAGGAAGTTGGCTTGACTAGTTGTGCCTTCATCTTCACCTGCTTGTTGCTTTCCTTTGCTATTCTTCTTCTTGTCCTTTGAGTACATTGCATGACCTGCACTCTTGTCACTATCTCCTTTAACATCCTGCTCAAATGTTAGCATATGACCTAACAACTGATTTAAATCAGGAGTGAAATGATCAAGTGATAACTCTGTAGACAAAATGAATGGCTTCCATTTGTCATCACCTCTTAAGCCTGTAAGAATTTGCCTTACCAATTTTTCCTCCTCAATGTCTTCATCAACAGCTCCTAATGCATCTGCAATGTCTTTCATCCTTGTTACATAGTCTGAAATAGATTGAGAAGCCTTCTTCTTGAAGGTTGTAAACTCTGCCCATAAGGATGCCTTCCTTGACTTTGTAGTATTCTGGAAATGCTCCTCCAAAGCATTCCAAATATCAGTTGCACTTTCAAGACCTCGAATATGAGGTAACAAGTAATCATTGACTGCCATATATATAATGCTCCTAGCTTGAGCATCTTTCTTCATCCAATTTTTCAAGTCTGCTAACTCTTCCCTAGTTGGAACACTAGGATCTCTGAAACTTGGCTTCTCCTCTTCACCTGTGATGTAGGCTATTAAATCTTTGCTCATAAGATGAGCTTCCATCCTCATTGACCATGCAGGATAGTTTTCCCTATCCAATTTCTCTATCTGAAGAGAATCTCCCATCTTGTGTCCTCCTGTGTATTGAAAACTTCAACCTTTATGAGCAATATGTGTACCTTTACTTCGAATTAGACTCCTTTTGTCCTTCTTGATGTTGTATGGTCTCCTCCTCAAGCTTTGCCTTCAAACTTTCACCTTCTAGCTCTTCGATTGTTGAAATTCTTGAATCTGCAGCAGTCGGGATCCTCCTTTTCTTGATTTTGATGTCTCCTGCTTTGATACCACTGATGGAGAGTGTTAATCTCCAAAAGAACAACCTACTCTTGTGATTAGAGCACTTCTATACCAAGAGTAAGTCAAAACCTTTACCAAATTAGAGGTCCAATCTCCAAATTATCAAAAGTTAAAAAATTCTGTGAAGAAGATGAAACACAGAAAGTCTGCTGCACAATTTCTTCTCATTGACTTATCAAACCTTTAAAGTTTTCTATGAAATTTTGTATGGAGTGTTGTCTAGACATTGCGCACCTCCTCCAAGTTAAAGTTCTTCAAAAGGTTTAGTATAACTTGAGAAATCAACTTCACAAGTTACCTATGTTCAAATCTGCACTTCTGAGAAGTCGATTTGACACCCCTAACTTCTTAACTTTGGTTCTCACAATGTCGAACCCGTTTTGCCAAATCCTTTTGGCTGTAGATAGCTTATCTCTCAACTTAGATTTTGAGCTATCACATGTGTAAAACTTTACACTGTGCACTGAGCACTACTCATTTCTTTGGACTCGAAAACTGCGCCTGTTTCAGGAGACTGTGAACACTCAACACATATGAATGTTCCTACAGATAATTCTCCTAACCTGTTTACAATTAGACTCTAAAATTTTGATCACAAACTCATCAACTATCAACTTAGATATCCTCAAAAGGATTTCACAAATGATCAACCACAGACGGAGCAGACACGAAAAGTTCGGATGCAATATTTCTTCAATTACTCAGAAAGTTACAGTTGAGTGATGAGAGAAAACTCAACCAACTTTTCACATGTCTCATGACATCTAACTTCACCTTTCTTGACTTCTATCTATTCTTTCATATGCTCTCATATCACGCCTCGACATTTTCAAGGTATTTATAGATAAATTTGTACAAGTCTATGACTAATCAAAGATCTAAGTGAACTATGTACATATGTGTACATTCCTCACATACTCTGAATGTATCTTCCTTCCAAGCTTCAAGAATTCATCTCATCCTTCATTCTTTAGTCTTCAAACATTCAATTGGTGATTGATCTGCACCAACAATTAAGTAGGCATGTACCTTCTTATAGTTTCACACTTTGTTTTCATGCCCATTCTACACAAAACCATGGGGCTGAAATACATATACTTCTTCATGTAAATCACCATCCAAAAATTCACTTTTAATGTCCTACTGGTGTACTTCTCAATCATGGTGAGATGCAAGTGCACAAATGCTAAGAACGGTGGTCATTACACATGTGGGAGGAAATTTCTCATCAAAATCAATGCCTCTCTCTTGAGCATAACCTTTGGAAACAAGCCTAGCCTTATACCTATCAACCCTTGCATCAAGGTTATGTTTCAGCCTGTATACCCATTTAGTATCGATGGCCTTTTTTCTTTGGAGGTGAATCACATAAAGACCAAGTATCATTCTTCATAATAAGATCATATTTTGATTGCATAATAGCCATCCGATTTCTTGAATTTTATGCTTCATCAAAAGTCATAGGCTCATTATCATCACAAATGCTATAGAAAGCCATTGCATAACAATTTGATGCAAAGGAAGCGCTATGAGAGGATGAATGATTATGATATGACAAAGGTGCATCTAATTTGCTATCTCTCAAAGTTTGCATCAGAAATTTAAGCATAATTCTTGCCTCGTCTATGTCAGCCTCTCATAAAAAATTTCATCATGTAGATCTACATAAAAAATTGGAATGATTTGCATCAACATTCGAAACTTCTAAAGGTTTATAAATTGCCTTATTTGGGCCATCACTTGTTTGTCCACCTATAAAAAGACGTAGAAAAGTTTCATTCGTATCCTTTGAGATAGTCGATGTCTTGTTGATACATGAAAGTAAGGTTTGAATTGCATCTTCTAGACAAACAACATCATGTCTAACCAAGATGCATTTAGTCTATGGATGATACGCATGATAGCCTTTGCTTTCAAAACCATATCCAAAAAAAAAATCATTTCATAGCCTTAACATCCGAATTTCTATGTTTTTCTTTAGGACTAATGCATATGCTAGATAACCAAAAACACGCAGAAGAGCAATAGATGGCTTGCAACCATGCCAAGCCTCATATGGAGTTATATACTACAATTCTTTGGTGGGAAACATATTAATTACATATGTTGCATACATAACAACCTCAAGCCAGAAGCTATGTGGTAAACCCCATTTTTAATCATACACCTCGCCATTTTCATGAAGCATTCTCTTCCTTTCAACAACTCCATTTTATTGAGGTGTATACGGCACTGTACATTGAATTTTTATCCTAAACTTAGTAAGAAATGCAATAAACTCAAAAGACATATATTCCCCCCCTCGATCAAAATAGAGTGCCCATTTCACATGTTGACAAATTTTCAACCATAACTAAGAACTATTTACAACACATAAACACGTTAGACTTTTCTTTCAATAGGTACACCCATGCATGCCTAGAAAATTCATCAATGAAATTCATGAAGTATAGGTAATTTTGAAATGAATGTCTCTACATAAGACCACAAACATCACTATTAACAAGCTATAATTTATGTGCAGCTCTAACTAGACCATCTTTTGGGAAGGAGGAACCTTGCATTTTGCTCAGAATAGAGCCTTCACGGGCATGTTTACAAAGTGCCTCAAGTTGAGAGGACACCATTTTTGAATTTTACAGATGAAGAAAACTAGCAAAAATTAGATGAGCAAAGTGTGCATTTCAAAGCTTTGCATATGAGATAGCATGAGTATCATGAACTAAAAATGCTCCATCATTCATAGATTTTGCATATTGTACCAGGTTATATAGCCCATGACATAGAATGCAAAAGCAATAATAACATTACCATTTGAGAGATCATGAATTGTACAATTATTATCCTGGAATTTGATCAAAGCCAACCTAGGCTAATATTGAAACTGATAATAGGTCTCTCTTAATCCCTAGCACATATAATGCTCAATGTGAAAGAATTGTCATCCATAGTAATTAGAATGATCTTTCCAACTCCGATTATAGGATAAGGGGAGTTGTTAGCACATGTGGCAATATTCCCTTCAGGGACAGGTTTAAGTGAAGTGAAGAAATTGTGTTGCACAATAATATGTTTTCTTGCACCACTATCAAAGTACCAAACATTTGAGTCTATTGCATACATACACTACTCATTAAAAGATGGTTCATAGCTGCAAATAGTAGTAAATGACCATTCTTCATTCTGAACAAGATTAGCATACTCTATTTTAGGTGTAGAGGTCTCTACAACAACCATTCTAGCCTCTTTTTTCTTTGCATCCCTTGCAACCAATAAGGGTGATTGAGCATATCTAACACCCCCCTCAATGGCCACCCAAAGCTGAATTGCCTTCTTGGCATGATGCCGAGTCTTCCACAAGGTTGGAGCATTGAACATGTCTAACACACCCCCTCAATGTCCTCCCAAAGTTGAACTACGTTTTTGACCCATTGCCAAGTCTTCAAAGATGTATTTGAAGTAGATCCTTTGTTAGCACTTTGGTGAGGGTACCTCTTGCATTCTTGTTGATTGGATAGCATACTATTCTAGACATCCTTCTCAAGTGTACTTGCTTGCCAACTCTTGAATTTCCTTCATGAGGTATATTCCCAAGCCTTCTAAAAAGTCTGAATACAAATTTGATATCTTGTATGGTACTCCATAAGTAGATAAGACTACCAAAGACCTTCCTGTAGCTCCCAATGTCTATTTGTTGGTACAATGATCTTAGGGCTTGTTTGATCACATAGAATGCATTCTTCAATTTACATAATGTGCTCTTTGAATGTGGAGCCTCAAACCCTGATAGCTAAGACACATGTATCTCCTCCTTGAGCTCAACATTCAAACGTTTTTATTTGACATCTAACATAGAAACTTGCCACTTCATCTCAGCTACTAGCATTAATGTGATGCAAATAGTGGTCATTAGAGCCAAAAATTCTTGAAAATCAAAACCCTTTTTTAGTGAAAGTCCTTGTGCTACCAATGTGTCTTGTTAGCAATCCAAGGTCCCTTCTATCATGTGCTTCACCTATCAAAACCACTTGGTGCTAGTGGCCTCTCGTGCTTCATTCTTCATTTAGTTGTCACAATTGACTTGCATAACCTCCTTCTATGCCAGATCTACATGTTCTTCATCTTAATTATTGGCTTCGTTTCTTCCTTCATAATTGCAACCATCATGGATATACTGACTATGAGAGTAGAAGCCCACCTGTGCTCCTCTATTCTCTATGATCTCCTTGGTCCTTCTACCTTCTCTTTAATAGTTGTTGGCATAGGATTACTCTAACGATAGAGCTTATTCTTCACCCATTGCACCGACAACCAATGTATTTGGGTAATTCTAGGGTGGTAGTCTCTCTTCTCACCATCTTATGATGATGCTTCCTCCTGCTCATAGGTAGGGATGACTCTTGGGGTAGGTGCATAATGAATTACTCCTTCTATTGATGATAAAAAGGAAGCTCCTTTCTTTTCCTCCACTACATGTGGCTGCTCCATAGACACCACATCGTGACTCCCTTTGATCTTCTTTGCCTCATGGTCATACAATATGAAAGCCCTTTGCTTTTCACAATGACCTAAGAAGATGCATCTCTTGGTTTTTGGTTCCAACTTGTTCTTTCTTTGACATAGGACAAGAGCATAGCACACACTCTCAAAAATTCTAAAGTTTGAGACTGATGGATTCTTACCAATGTAGGCTTCATGATGACTCTTTCTAATTTGATAAGGAACGCACATGCCTTCTCTCATACACATTGCTATCTCAATGTTGGTGTGACTCTTGCATTCCATAATGCCATCATGCTATGATGTGTGAGGTGTCACTAATTGACACTTTATCCCTTCGCACTTGCAAAAGACTTCCAACTCCTCTAAGTTGAGCTCACCATTACCTCCTATTCCAACCATCTTCACACTTTTCTCCGGTTCATTTTCTACAAGTTTTGGTTGTTCCTTAATCTTACCAAAAGCTTGAGCCGTATCTCAAAGAAAGTACATCCACATCTTCCTCCTACAATCATTGATGATCAGAAGGTAGGACGATCCTCCCAAGGCCTATATAGAAATCTTACCACAAAATTGAGCATATACCAACACTAGTGGATCCTTTGACCAACTCTTGCTTTCTTGTGGGAATGTCTCTCTATGCAGATCGCCCATCATACAAGCTTTATAAGGTTCCTTCATTACATTCACTATAGGTAAGTGATGAATACCATTACCTTGCTTTTGCATCTTCTTCCATACTTTCCCTATCACTATGATGGGTTCCTGTTGAGGATGCATAGAACTAGAGTGATGTCTCTCATTAGAAATTTTGCAAGATGCATCCTTGTCTAGTACCCATGAATCCATAATTGATTCTTCTTGTGTTGAGGAGCATACTAGCTTTGCTTTAGCTGCATCTATTGTCTCCTCCTTACACACTTCATCTATCCTCTTTGACATGACAATTTGCATTATTTAGTTTTTTGGTACACTTGTCACTAGTTTCTCAAACCCCATTCTCCATCTACAACCTAATATATGTGCTGAGCTTTGTCTTTTTAATATAATTTTGGTTTTCCCAGTGTCATGGCTTGTTGTTCATCAATTACCCATACCTGTTCATGTATTACCCACCAACATGTTGTAGTGTCACTCTAGTAATTTTACCATTTGTATTTGTAATTCATTTAATTATGGAACCCATTTTCTCTCCAAAGCACCAGCCATTGAGGCTCCCCTCTCTTGCAACCAAATATCTCTATTTCTTTTTGTTGGATACCTGAGTAGCAAAGCTATAGTTTGACATTCCTACAAGGGACTATCTGTACTAAATAGAATGTTGCAGTAGAGGTGGAGCAGTAGGTCGTAGCAAATCTAGAGGAGGATGTTGTTGTTGCAATAACAAGAGGGAAGAATCAATCCCCATGGTGCAATGAGAAGGAATTCAAAGATGCATCAAGATGGTGAATGGTTCTGTGTTTGGGAGTTTTGTACCTCTCTCTATCGCTCTCACTCTTAGCTTTGATGTATTCCTTTTCCAACTCAATTACTCTCCCTCTCTCTATTCACCTTTTCCACCCAATCCAAATGTCTCTCTCTCTCACCTGCCTTCAATGGATTTGTTTCCCAAATTCAATTACTCTCCCTCTCTATGCTCAACCTTGCACTACCCATTCTAGATAGCTCTCTTGCTCTCTCTCCCTCCCTCTTTCTCTCTTTGTGTTCACTAAGGAGAACACTTTCAATATAATATTTCAACACATTTTCATAATAAGTAGAACACATTAAGAACTAACATCATATTAAAAGTTGAAAAAATTTTAATAGAAAATTACCAAGTTTTAATAGGCACACTTAACTTCACCAAAATCCAAGGTTTGGTTGACTAGATTAATGCCAATATATTTTACCATCTCATGTGACCGGCTCCATCATTATACAGGCTTTCCCATTAAGGGTGCACAAAAGTTTTTCTAGAGTTAGATGGCAACAAAGATGTTCCAATAAAGTGAATGGATTCAGGTAGGCATGAACTGTAAAATGTTATTTCATGGGTAGAATCTCAAGGGGTAAGCAACCAAGGCTATATAAAGGGGGTTGTGGGCATCAAAGAAAATTACATTGAGGGGATGAGAATCCCCTTCTTATCCTTCAAGGGTGAGATAGAGTGGTTTGGTCTAAGATATGGAGAGGAGGATGCAACAAGGTAGTCCAAAGATATTCTCAAAGATATTCATAGGTGAAAGGCCTTAAGTGAGGAGGCCTAGGGAGGTGGTTCTCCTTGGGGACTATTTAGATTCCTTGTGTTGGCAAGAGGAGCTTGAGCAATTCCACTTCTTGCTTATCTTTGAGGAGGATTCTTTATTGTTTGGTACACTTGCCATTAGTTCTCTCAATCCCATTCTCCATCTACACACTAATGCACGTGCTTAGCTTTCTAGTGATGATATAATTTCAAGTCTCCCAATGTGATCGCTTGGTATTCATGTACTACTACCAACATGTTGCAATATCAATCTTGTAATGTCACCATTACTATTTTTTATTTATCTATTTCTAACACCCATTTTCTCTCCAAAAAACATAACATTGAGGGTCCCCTCCCCTACAACCAAACAACCCATTTTCTTTCCTTTGGCTACCCGGATGCCATAGCTATAGTCCGGGGATCCTACAAGGACCATCTATGCTAAGAAGAATGTTGTAGTAGAGGTGGAGTAGTAGGTGGTAGCAAATCTATTGTTATTGTAGTAAGAAAAGGGAAGATTAATGTTCCATGGTGCACCAAGAAGCGATTCATAGATGCATTGAGATGGCGCATCATTTTGTGTTGGAAACCATTGTACTGTTAAAAGTCAAGCTTCAAGCTACAAATTCATGGGGAATCTTTTATGGACATGTGGAGCAATCAAAGGAAGCCAAAAGCCACAAGATTCCATCAAGAAAAGTCACTCAACCACTCCCCAAGTCATCTCAACTAAGTCCTCCAAGTTAGGAGGCTGATTTGGAAAGGTAGTTCCTAGATTTTAGGGGCACACTTCTCACTATAAAAGGAGCATGTATCCCGACTTCTTTTGGCCCATCTTCTTGGAGTTTTAGCTCATGTAAAGTGAGCACTAAGTGCTGGAGTTGTGATAAGCAAGCCCCTTGCTTAAGCTAGCCCCTTGCTTGCTTGTTTGTTTTCTTTTAGTAGGCATATCTATGTGTGTGCGTAGGCAGTGTTGCAACTCTCTACCCCTGAGTTGTTAGCATTGGTTCTCCGTCATATTGTATCCATTTGATGTAATTCTTGTCTCATTGGATAGCTATTAGAGTCTACTTTATGCTCACAAAGTCTCTGGATCATTCGCTGAGTAATCTGGGAGCAACATTTGTTTTAGTGAAGTTGTGTGATTGATATCTCTCTTGGTGTGTAGGCTCTGTTGGAAATATTTTGCTCTCTGTTGTAAGGGCTGGTTCTCCTTCTCTATGTATCCATTTGCTATGATTTTGGTGTCATTGGGTAGCTATTAGAGTCTTCTAAAGTTGACCTAAGTTTGAGATTCATTCTTTGTATAATCTCTGAGAAACGCTTGCTGGAGTGAAGTGAGGTATCTGCTTGACTGGCAGTTGTGAGCATTCAACTAGCTCATGTTGTAGACATTGTTTCTCCTTGTGTAAGCATCCATTTGAAGTGAAATTTGTTTTGTTGGAAAGGTCATGGTGTCTACTACATGTCTACAAAAGCTCACTGGAGTTCTCTGCATAAGCTCGGAGTAAGAGCATTTGTGGTGTGCAGAGGTCAAAGAAGGATACCTGTGGAGGTCATTCACGCTTCGTCGTTGCTTAGGGGTTGAGATACTTCCCCCATCAGTGGTATCAGAGCATTTGGGAATCTTGGAGGTATCACATACAAGCAAGAAGACCTCTTGGAGTTGGTGGTTGAAGATTTGCATCAACAAAAGCTTCTTGGAGGTAGCTCCGATCAAGGGGGAAATATTCTACTCAAATTTGCAAGAGCACAAGGTGTCTATCTAAGGAAAGCTTTGGATTGAGGTAACCTCAGAGCCTCATTTTCATTTTAAACACATTGGAGCATTAGCCAAGGGCTAGGTCAAGTATCAAAGACTAGATATGGGAGACTTCAACACTCAAATTGAAAAGCTAGACAAAGGTAACTATCAACCATGATTTAGGGTCTCCAACTATCTTATGGGCAAGGGCCTTTGGGGGTTGATTAGTGGAAGTGAACCAAGACCTAGGTTGGATGAGAATCCAACCAATGACCAGAGAAGGGCCTTTAGGGAATGGAATGAAAGAGACAAGAGGGTTATCTTTATTCTTTCCCAACACATTAGCAATAGCATGATCGGCCATATCCAAGACTTGGATTCAAGCATGAAGGTATGGGAGACACTTGAAATGCTTTATTCAACAAGCACCAACGCAAGGAAGATCCAACTCAAGAATGAGCTCAAAAACCTTAGGAAGAGCTCAGGGAGTAGCATAAATGACTACATACTTAAGGTCAAGGAGTTATCAGATGCATTGGGATCCATTGGAAGCCACATAGACGATGACGATCTTGTGGCTTATACTCTCAATGGTTTGAGAGATGATGAGAAGTGGAAAACCTTTACCACTTCAGTTTATGTAAGGGATAATCTTCTCGATTTTGAGCAATTGGTTGCTCTCATGGTCACCGAAGAAATGAACATAGGTGGAAGTTCAACTAAAAGCAAGGATGCACAAGTTTTCTATGCAGGTAATCAAAGGGGCAAAGGAAGACGAGGACAAGGAAGGGGAAAAGGAAGGTTTGGAGGAAGGCAAGGCCACTCAAGCAATCAAGGGCATGACCAAGGCACCTCATCACAAAGAGGGAGAGGAAGAACAAGAGGAAGAGGAGGAGGACATCAACAAAACAGGAATCAAGATGGTGAAGGATGTTACATATGTGGCAAGTTTGGCCACTATGCTAGAGATTGCTACCAAGGAGGAAACCAAAGGAGCTATAATCAAGGTTCTTCATACAAAGGCCAAGGTAATTATGCTTCTACAAGTTCAGAAAATGACAATCTCTTGATGATGCACATGAATGGGAATTCAAGCAAAGTAGATAACACTTGGTATATTGATAGTGGATGTAGCAACCATATGAGTTGCAATGCTTCTTGATTTACTAATCTACATGTTCCCAAAGGTAAAGGAGATGTAGAAACAGGTGATGATACAGCCCATGAGATCTCCCATGTTGGAGATGTAGCTTTGGATGACAAGGAGGAAGGAAGATGTCTCAAGGATGTCTTGCATGTACCTACTATCACAAAGAACTTGGTGTCCGTTGGGCAAATGGTTGAAAGAGGCTATCAAGTAAGGTTCAACAAAGGTGGATGCTTTGTGGAGAACCCTAAGCAAGGTTACAAGGTCATAGCAAGAGGAAAGAAGCAAGGGAGACTTTTCACTTTGGAGGTAAATTCTCATTCCACTCAACATGTCTACTTCACATATGGAAACAAGAGGATTTCGGAGTTGGACTTGTGGCACAAGAGGATAGGTCACATCAACATACAAAGAATGAAGGAAATGCAATTCAAGAGGCTGGTTGAAGGTCTTCCCAACTTCCAAGGACAAGGTATGAAGCATTTATGTGAATCTTGTCAACTAGGGAAGCAAGCGAGACTTCCATTCAAGAAGAGTGGCTACATAAGCCAACATCCATTGGAGTTGATACATACAGATGTGTGGGGGCCAACCAAAGAGCAATCCATTGGAGGTAACAAGTACTTTGTCACTTTTATAGATGATTGCACAAGGATGGTTTGGGTTTATTTCATCAAAAACAAATCAGATGTGTTTACATGTTTCAAAGCATTCAAGGCAATGGTAGAGAAGGAAACAGGTACATATATCAAGAAGCTAAGGTCCGATGGAGGGGGAGAATATTTCTCAAATGAGTTTTCTGATTTTTTAATGGATCAAGGCATCAAGAGGCAAGTAACATGCAGGTACACACCCCAACAAAATGGATTAGCAGAGAGAAAGAATAGATACATTGCCGAGATCGCTAGAGCAATGCTTAATGAGATGAATGTACCTAACATGTTTTGGAGTGATGCAGCAAATACCGCATGTGTAAATTCATCCTCACTTGCTAACTACATCACTCATACACTGCATCTTTCCATCTAGCTCATAGAACTATCCATTCATTAACTACACACACACACACACTCATTGTGCACTCACTGACCCACTAACCCATTAGTCACCTCATGATAATGTTGTAACGGGGACAAAAGTGTTCTATCTTGTCCACGACAATATTAACGCATGATCTATATTCTCACAGAACCAGCAAGCAAGCAATAACAATGGCAGAAGCAAGAGGCACCAGTTCCCAGGCAGGGTCTAGCGCACACATTGTGGACATTGAAACCCTCCTCTTGGAACCACCACTCACCAAGAGGCCTCAAGAACTTCAAGCGGTGCATGTTCTCCCTATTCAAGACCCTCCTCAGGGACACACTTCTCAAGTGGGGAAACACGCTCATTGGTTTAGTGATGTCGCAGGGCCATTGGGTGATGGCACCTACTTCTGGGAAGCAGAAATTGAGTTCAATGGCAAATGGGGACGCTACCATTTCTTCACTCGTGAATTTGAGAACTATCAGAATGCGGAAGTAATGCGATCGGTTTGGACCAAAGCGGGATTGGATAGCTATTTCAGAGCACATTTGGCTAAGCCAAATTTCCTACGCTGCTCCTATTTTATCAGTACCATCACTCCTAGCAGGGCCAAGGGAGGCGATAGTACTTTTGTGCTACCCTCACTATTGCCAGGCCACGAACTCAAGAGATTCAAACTGACCCTCAATTTGGTACGGGCAGCATTGAACATGCAAGGAATGCACATTCCCACTGAGAAAGAAACAATGGTTCCAAGCAGGATGAAGCATAAGGATCTCAACAAATTGAAGGACATGGTAGCAATGACACCTACCATTGCTCTACACCTACGAACTATTATGCAACATTTTGCTTTTCCCACCCAAGAACGATTCACTATGCCACCAAAAAAGATATGGTTCATCTTGTACTTGGCGGAGACAGAGAATCTCATCAACAACATACCGCATTGGATCATCGATCAAATACACCTAGCCCATCAACAGTGGAATAAGAAACAAAAAAATGTACTTCATGGATGTTGTGCTCTCACAAGAATAATTTACAGGTGCTTAGCATACGACATGCCCATTCAATGAGCACTAGTATGGTCCAGGGCCCAAGAGTTCCAAAGACAACTATCAACGGCGGGCCCTCCATCGAAGAAGATGAGAGGGGGAGTTCAATTACCATGCGCTCAACCAAGGGGAGCCACTACCACACCCGAGGTGACTCCTCCACAAACGAGGCGTGTCCGACCATTTACCATTCACCTACCCAGACCAAGTGCAGAAGGACCCAACCTGGTGTTCCCTCCTATTCCTTCAAACTTGGAGTTCCCTCAAGGTTACACCCTTGCTGATCTGACAGATGAAGAAATTGCCCGTTTGATCAATGAATCTAACCTGGAGACAGAAGCAGAGCAGACCCAAGGACAACAACCCACGACTACAACTTCAGCCCCAACCCAACCGAGAGTAGTAGAAGTAGAACAGGATGAAGAAGAGGCAGAAGAACAAGAGGCAAACGAGGAGTATGATCAAGAATATGAAGAACTTTCAGAACTAGCAAGTGCCCCGGCATACTCGGCCCAAATAAAAAGATTATACGAAACCATGAAGTGGGTCCAAGAGCAACACAAACTGTCGCTCGAGACAGGAAAGATGATCATGAGCCAAATGTTAGCCGAGGAAGGTGTGGATGACATGTTTATCGAATCAATGAACCTGCACGCTAATGCAATAGGCTTAGATGAGGATGTTCATGCAGCCATGACTTATATTCATCGATTTGAGAAACGAGTGCCTACCCGTCCCATGCAATCTGGCAAACAAATCCACATCAATGTATCATAACCAGGAGGTAACACACAAACAGAAGAACATAAGGAGGAACCACTATCACCACCCACCTCACCTCTCACTACACAAGTCACCTCACCACCTGGCACTACCACACCTATTTTTGCCATTACCACAGTCGTCATGGAATTCCTCTCTCTCCCGGCATCCAATTCAGAGGAGTTACCATGCCCACCTTCACAACACTCTTCACAAATATCACATCCACCCCACCCACTGTTCCCATCTACACAGTCACACACACATTCGACACAATGGAAACATCACCAGCCACAGCACCACTCCCACCCCCCACGCAACCTCAATCTCCCATACCCCCTCCACCTACCTCACCACTTGACTCCACAGCATTCACAACTCCCTTCCCCTTCCCCATTCCCCCTGCATCTTCATCTTTCCCTGCATCGTTTGATGTAAATAGTATATTCATGGCATTACATCAATGCGTGTATCAACTTCAGAGTGAGTATCAGGCTCTCGAAGACCGTCATCATCAACTGGCGACAAATCATCAACAACTACAGAGACGGCTTACAAGTATAGAAGAAGAAAATGCACACCTCAATCAACGTTACACCACTCTCGAGCAAGCTCATCAAACCCTCCTGGAGACACCCCAACCATCACAAGAGTCAGGTGTCAAACAACTCGAAGCCTTATTGGCGGTCTACCAAACAGATAATCTGAGAGTCCGGCGAAATTTGACCCTACTCAGAAAACACATGGCTACAGCCCTTGAAGAAAACAAGCGTCTGCAGAAGCAAAACAAAGAAAACCTGAAAGCTACCATGGAAGGCTCTCCCCATGAAATCGACCCAGAACAATTCAAAGCAGTTCCCACAGAAACAATGAAAACAATCTTGGAAAGCTATGCTGATTTATTAGAAGCACATGACGATTTGGAAAGGGAACAGGATGAACTACGTCGCCAGCTCAGGGAACAGGAGGCACAACCCAAAGTCATAGAAACAACCTCGACTTCAGCGGAAGTAAAGGCATTAACAGAGCAGGTGGCGGAACTGCAGAAGAAGTTACTGGAATATGAAAGGCAGCCCTCTCCACTTGTAGAACTAGAGCCAGATGAATTGGTACCCATTGAGGTGGACGAAACGTATGAGGAACCATATGTTCCTATGCTGATGCTAGGTGGTCAGCAAAGCTTAGAAGGAATGGACACCTTGGAAGTCGAAGTACCCGAATGGCTCCAAACATTAGAAAAGACAGCTACAACCCATGAAGATCGAGTGGCAATCCAAATCCAGTCAATGGCCAAATTAGAAGACACCATCATAAAGTCAGAATATTTCCATAGTATGTCTTATCATAGATGGATCGGCACCAACGACGATCAGTATGTGCCATACTGTGTCCTCCTGGCAGATTATAACGCGGAGATCCAACGCCGATGTGGCAAACCTCCAACTTTTGCCACACAATTTGGGCCCGATGATATCCCAGAGAGTGCTAAAAAAGGATCCATTCATCAACCCACCTGGACGATCCGTCTTCTTGAGACCTACCCAGAGATGGTTTGTACTTGGACTAACATGACACTCTTTATTAAATGCAATCCCTGTTATGTTCCAGTCTTCCGCAGACGCACCTGGCCCGAGTTTACCATTGTTGTCAAGAACATCAAAGGCTGTGCAAAGTGGTTAAATTATGTTTATCTAGCACCCCCACAAGGACCTCCCACTGTGAATTATATGATTTCTACCATCCGTCACTGGAGCATTCAACTATGGAATACCCCCGATGTGATGGCCCAAATGTGCATGAAAATCTTTGAACTAATGCTAATCACATTCAGGACATTCAAGAATATTAAAGACCCCCACTTCTCAGGAGTTGGCTTTTTTACAGGCAACCAAGATCTGGTATAAATACGACATGAGCACCACCCCATCAATAGAGGTAATATATGCTTGGCACGCCAGAATCAAGTACCTCCCAGCTTGCTTTAAACAGACATTCAAGGAGATGTTCGTAACAGGATTCTGGGAATATCACTCAGAAATATTTGTACCCAGGCCCTCACATCTCCTCCACTTATTTGCTGTGGTGAGAACCATCCATTCAAAACAACTGCGCGTGCCACATCCGGACGTCCCCGGGCCAGTGAATTGGGATGCATTGTTAACAGACCTAGCACGGGGGCTACGATTAGAAGAACACCACCTCCCTGTCGATGTTGTTCAATATTATGTCCAACACACAGCTCGACAAGGGTCTGTCAGAGACGACAGACGCGAGAGAGGGGGGGGGGTGTTGGCGGTAGTCAAGGAACTGAAGGAGTCACAAGACAAGGAAGCCTACGAAGGGAGTCGGAGCGAAGAGAAAGCACAAGCAGACACAGTAGTCAAAGAAGATCTGGCAAGTAGGCCATTTAAAATTTTCAGGCATCAAAGAGTTGGGCACACAAGAAGAAGGAGCAAGTAGGGAGCTCCAGGAAATGTATGTCAAAATGTTAGAAGAAACCCCTACAAAAATAGTGATTTTCATCACTAAAAACCATTGTAAATACCATTTCATATTTTTGTAGCTCCATTTTGTGTAAGCGAAGGAGTCCTTGAGCTTGAGGAGCTTTAGAAGTACCTACCTATCAGTTTTTACATTTTTTAGACTCCGTTTGGGCCTCCAAATAGGGTAGAGAACCTAATTTTTAACTAGGCCACACACTAGGTCTGGACAAGGCCAAAACCTAGTCAAAAACTATAAATAGAGCTAGAGAGCTCATTTTTGAGGTTAGCTTGTAATTGATTTGGACTTGTATGAGCTTTTTGAAAGTAATCTAAAGAACTCCATTGCTTCTCACTCTTTATCTTGACTTGTGTGCGCGTGTGTGTGTATGTGTGTGCTTCGCACTTACAAAAATAGTGATTTTCATCACTAAAAACCATTGTAAATACCATTTCATATTCTTGTAGCTCCATTTTGTGCAAGCCAAGGAGTCCTTGAGCTTGAGGAGCTTTAGAAGTACCTACCTATCAGTTTTCACATTTTTTAGACTCCGTTTGAACCTCCAAATAGGGTAGAGAACCTAATTTTTAACTAGGCCGGACACTAAGTCTGGACATGGCCAAAACCTAGTCAAAAACTATAAATAGAGCTAGAGAGCTCATTTTTGAGGTTAGCTTGTAATTGATTTGGACTTGTATGAGTTTTTTGAAAGTAATCTAAAGAACTCCATTGCTTCTCGCTCTTTATCTTGCCTTGTGTGCGTGTGTGTGTGTATGTGTGTGCATGTTAGTGTGCTTCGCACTCACGCACTTGTGCCTTCACTTGCTCGAGGTCATCATACCATCCTCACATCTTCCCGGATTGACATTAAAGGAGGTGCTACTCATCACTGAGCTACAAGATGTGTAGTTGATCTTTTGTGCTATAATGATTGGAAATGACAAATCCAAAGGTTAACAACAAACAGATACCAAATTTAATCAAATTTTATAGGTTGCCACTTGAATGCACCTACCAAACTCAATATTTGTTGTTACGTAATGAAATTTTGGTTAATCCATTCATTATTGGTTCCTTATAATAGGCTTGGTTACTTCACTTAGATTCTTCATTTGATCAAATTATTTTCAATAGAGAGATTAATGTTACAGCCATAGAAACACTCCCTTGGCAAGAACATTTCACATAATCTTTTATCTCTATGAACCCAGTTATTAGGGCATCCATGTTTCGAACACAATCCTTTCTCGTTTCTTTACATCTTCATAGTTGTTTTGACATAGCAACACTAGATTTCTCAACTCAATCTTTACCATAACCAAAGAATGTCTTTTGTTCTATAAAACTCTTTTTATATGCACTCATTATATAGCATGCACTTTATTATGCCCCTCCTATAAGAACTCTTGCATGCATAACTAAATTCTAGTTATTGATTTTCACATTGAATCTAAAACCAAAAGCTTTGTAGATAAGTGAAATAGATCTCTAATATAGCTTTTTATCATATAATGAAACTTGTCTTTCTTTTTCATAACCCACTATTAATTATTGACATACCTTTGATATCATTGTTACTAGAGAAAAATTCATGTTGAAATATGTGTATACATAAAAGAGAAAAGAAGATAAAAAATACTTAAATATCAAGGTAATAATTTAAAAGTTTCAAACTGAATGAAGCAACATAGAGATGTAGAAGGATCATACAAAGAGAGAATGACTCATATTATGCACCTAGTGCATATGCATCATTAATATTGTAGAGACATGTAACTGATTAAGCTCATTTGGTTTTACTGACCATGTGGAAACTTAAAATTTAAGCATCTTTAGCCATTTTTCCTTTTCTTGGAAACTTACATAAGGTAGAAACATATTGAGAAGATGTGCAGAAAGCACTAAGTATTAATTAAAGTAAATCCTTAGTTCTTACTATGCTAAAATAAGAATATAGGGAATGTTGAATGGAACATGAGAATCAAGATTTATTTTCAAAGATTTTAAAATAAGTATATCTATCCTCTTTCCTTGGTGTTATTAAATCTAAGAAAATAAATGATCTCTAGAGCATCATATAGAAAATAAGATAGTCCATTTCCTTATGAGTCAAAAACGTCCAAGGTGTGGTTAGAAGAAGTCACATACACTTTGGCAAATAGAAAACATTTTGGCCTAGATGGTATCGCAAGTTATTTCCTCTAAAATACTTGAAGATTTGGTGGATGTCTATAGCTATGGCACCCAGGTAGCCACAGAACAGAAAGTAGGTTTTTTGGTTGTAGAGGAGGGTCACTCAATGATTTGTGCCTTGGAGAGAAAATTAGTGCCAAAACATAATGAATTACAAATAGAAATGATGACATTACAAGAGTGATATTGCAACATGATGGTGGGCAATACATGAATATAGATCCATGATATCCGGAAACCCAAATTTATATCAACTCTAGAAAGCTACACACATACATTAGGTTGTATATGGAGAATGGGGTTGAGAGAACTAGTGACAAGTGTACCAAACAATTGAAGAATTGTCCTTGAAGGTAAGTAAGAATTGGAATCACCCAAGCTCTTCTTGCCAACACAAGGAAGATGGAGAGTTCCTAAGCAAAGTCACCTCTTGAGGCCTCCTTAGTCAAGGCCTTCCACCAGTCACCACCTTATAGAAGTTCTCTAGACTAACTTTTTGCATCCTCCTCTACATCTCTTAGACTAGACAAACTTTGGATCACCCTTGAAGGACAAGAGGGGGGTTCCCCTTCCCTCAACATGATTTTCTTCCATGCCCACCGACCCTTTTATATAACACTAGTTTCTTAATCCTTGAGGGTCCTCCCACCTACTAACATTCTGCATTTCTTGCCTACCTAAATCCATTCACTTTACTAGAACATATTTGTCTCCACTCAACTCTGGAAAAAACATTGGTGCACCCTTAATGGGCAAGCCTCTATAATGATGAAGTTGATCACTTGAGATGGTGTGGATTCGCTGTTGCGAGGGTGGGTTGAGCTTGCCTATCTCAGTTCCTCCTTTGGAGTCGAGTTTACTCTGAGCTTCCTTTGTGTGTGCATGGGATTCTCCCTCGAGCTCGGAATGTGCATCTATGGAGGGTTTGAGCGATCGAGCTCCTTCCATCTTCTTTCTATACCTCATGTTGGCTTGTTGATTGACTCTTGTGGGTCATATATTCTGTTCAGAATGGCAGCTATACTGGGGACGAGTTCTTGTGAATTTCCCCTCACAGTCCTTCAGTTCAGGCCTTCTCTTTCATCTCTGCTAGAGTCCAACAGTGCATGTTTGTGGCTTGATGCCCGTCTCTTTCTTTGTAAACATCTCCTCACAATGATGCAATGTCATTATTACTACTGCATATTCTTGACTGAAGTGGGCAAACCTTTGGCATTATATGCTCCTCAACCATCCCATTGGGTCGGGTCTTGAGCTCCCCGCAAGGATTCATGTGGGTAGAAGGCAAAATGTCAAACATCTGTATATATTGAAGTTTGTGACTCCTGCATTTATGTTGTGACTCCACTACAGATCGAGGCCGTGGTTGCTTTCCTTCCCATTTCTCTCTTATGAAGGTCTATCAGGTGTTGGAATGACAGGCATTTGGCCTCTGTGTGGCACCTCTTTTTCCTTTGCTCTACACGTAGGTAGATCTTGGCTTCCCCTCAATATCTTTGTATATATGTGATGAGAAACACTCTGCTCCCTGTAAGGTTATCTCCTTGGAATTTGAGGCATTGGAGTTTTGTCGCACTTTCCCTTCATTCTTGCTCTATAGAATCACCTTCAACTACAACTGTCGTGATGTTTTTGGACTTATAATGAAAGATCTGTTAGAACCTACAAGTCGCTCCCGCACGTCTCACATGTTTTGGCTAGGGAAGGTATTTCAACAGTTGAGAATAATTTCATATAGTACTACTCAAGAAAACTATGTGTTCACATGTGCTTGGTTGGCAACTCAGGTGGGACAAAGTCCAATGATCTACAGGAGTTCAGAGATATGGATAGATTCAAGATTACTAGAGTCGGCTGCTTTGTTCTTCCTATCCTGTGAAGTAATCATTGACTCCCCTTTTGTGACCTCTTTTGATTACTACGTTTTGAGGTTCATGTGACTCTCCCTACATTTGATTAGTCTTTCCTGGGTAGACATAACTGTTGTGTAATGATGGCAGTGAGTTGTGCCATCTCTGTTGTGTCTGTTGACACTTGGTAGGGCAGTTGACACTATTGATGGCAACTGTTCTCAGTTAGATTTTGGACCCTGGTTGCATTACCTATGCTCTATATTGTTAGGACCTAACAACCATACCTCTGTGCTCCAAGCCTATGCAGGTAATGATTCATAGAAATTTTCTTTTGGAGCTAGGTGCCTATTGGGATCATAGGCATCAGTCGTGGCACAATACTCCTAAATCTCCCAATATTGATAACTCTCCGCGATTACTGGTTCATATTTTGATGACTATGTTGGGTCATATTTTGTTGGCTATGAAGAAAATGGTGTATGTATGAAATCTAAAGCACTTTGATGAAATGCAATGATTTCCTATCAATATGCCTTGGGTTGGGAGTTCAAACGTGAATCATATTCTTTTCCAATCTGTGAAGTATACTTAACTCATAGGTATGGTGTGTGGATGCTCAACTTAGGATGATTGAAAGATGCTGATCTGTTCTTCTCATGACATGCATGCATACATTAAGGTTCGGATGACTTCTGATAATTTTTGTAGAAAACATGGTTCTTGGAAGCTTGTGGTTGGTGCTATGTGACTGACTACTATTTGATGGCTAACCACCTCAAATAGGGGAATGCTCGAATGAAGGATTGAGTGCAGGGTTTAAATGTTGATCTTCTTAAGAAAAGAAGTTTTAACTTCTTACAATTCATGTCTTGCCATGGTCACATAGGGACACTAAAATTTTTATGGGAAATTGTTTTTTCTTACTATTTGGCTAAAGTAGACATTCATTTGTTGCATGTAATATTTTTGGTACTCATGGATGCATCTTTTCCAGCATGAGATAGATGTCCTCATTCTAATTGCTCCTCATGACTCTATCCTGAGTGTTATCACTCGAGACAGTAGTTGATGGTAGCTTGTGGTCCTAAGGATTTTTTCGGATGATCTTTTGTCAAAAGCTACTACTATTAGAAGCTAAGACTTGCTTTCTTTCTTCTGTCATGTTCGGTTGTGTTCACTCATGCTTTATGGAATAGGAAGATAGTAGTTTGTGGTTGTATGTGACTGATCTTTTATGTGTCCAGTGCCCTTGCCATCATTTGGAAGATTTCTTTAACTTATAGGTGATTGGTGTTGTGTTGAAAATATTGAGGGTTCATAGCAACTCAAGTGCTCTCCATAGGTGTCACAACTCCTTAGTTTGGTAACACATTTGAGGCACTTCTCTTTTATGCTTCACATTGCAGCAGGTCACACTTCATAGTCTTGTGCTCAAGGTGGTGTTGTAAGGCCATCCTTGGCACACATTGGGCTTAGAGAGTAACCCCTTTTTGCTCATTTCCATCCCATGTTATTGTGCTAGGGCATGTGCCCCACTTATGGTTTTTTGTAGGTTATACACTCTAAAGTTTGTCATACATGTAAGTTTTGATGCCTTGGTTAGATGAATATTCTGTGATTATCCTTATGTCATGATACCCAGACTTGGAAATAACCTACCAAGCTCTGAGTGTTACAGGTTTTGATTCCTACTCGTTGGAAGTTTCTCTAGCCTGCTACTGCCATAAGCATTGAAAATTGATCAATTGCTTGTTTGCTTCCACTATAGGTTCTGAATTGGCTGCATGTGGTCACTTGTGTTTGGTACAAGAGAAACTTAGGATCTCAGAAGGTTGATGAGTGATTGCTCTTGCCTAATGCGAATTTCATTAAACCTTGGTTTGCTACTTGAAGTTCCTATCTTTTTGAGGCATGAACTCATAAATGTCCATATTTGACTCTTATTGCATGAATGACCCCATAGACCACATTTAAACATGCCTTATCAACCTTGTAATTCTTATAGACACACGGATAAACTCCTAGACATGTTGACAATTTTCGTATTGATGTATGCATGGGGGAGTCTAAAACACGAACTACATATTGAAAAGTTTGACAGACATAATACGTGGTTACTCTTCCTGATAGTCTCTTTTGGATCAACATACTTGTTGAATTATCACCTGGGTTCGAACCTTTTGGGATTTTGGATGGACTTTAAAGGACCTTATACAGATGAAATAACTTTTAGTTGACCATTTAGTTATCTAATCTTGCCTTGGTAAGATACAGGTCTGAAAGTGGGACAATGGTGGCCTTTGGTCGTTGAGGCTAACCCTTGACCTTTATATGCTTGTCACTACACCAATTCCCTAATAGATATGCGGTCAAGAAGTATGGAGTGTGTGGCTGTAAGTAATCTAAGAGATATAGGATTCTGATGAATCAAAGGATTCGAAGTCTGCAACACAATTTGACAAAAACATTTGTTCTTTTAAATGTTCCTAACTTTTAGGAAAAGGAGCCGGGTCTATTTTTCCTATGAATTTGTTGATAGGATGAGAAAATCTGAGTGAATGTTCTTTTTTGCTAGGGAAGTAACTCTCTAGTTTCACATTGCTCAATTAAGGCTTAATTTGTATTACAGGCCAAACTTCAACACTAATCCTTCTCGCCTCCTATAGATGACTTGCTACTCTACTTAACATGAATGACTCTAGATAAGCTGCTTGAATTTCAGGAATGCTTGTAGAATGATAAGAGTCATAATGTTGCGCTATTGTCTAATCTTTTCAGGAACGCATAATACTCATATTGATTAGCAAGATTGTTGATATGAGCATAGTATAAATGATGGCGGGACCATAAAGTAATCATGAAACCACATTCATTTCATGCTATGCAATACAATATGTTTCACACTCACTTGGGGATAGAATATTTAGGAATAACAATATGACATCCCAAAGATATAAGGGACGTATGGGTTCTTATGATATTCCTTTCTTTTTAGCTATAATTCTTGGATTGCAGGAACAATCATATTTTTTAGGACTTCTCTCTAGAAGAAAGTCTTGCAGAAGAGGATGCCCCTGAAGTGGAAACTAAAATTTGAAGTGAATGTTTATCTCATTACTAGATGTAGTCTACTTGCTCTTTTGAATGTCATTTAAGGTTTGGGAGCTTTTGGAGAAGGCATTTCTAGCCTTACAAAGTGCTGCACCTTAGGATGGAGGCTAGGCTGACTGCCCCCCAAGGGGACTGTGTCGCTCAGCTTTGAAGATTGAAGATTTGCAGATTGAAGTAAAGACTGAAGATTTGCTGCCTGAAGCTTTGTAGACTGAAGAATTGCATATTTTTAAGAACTAAAGAGTTTCCAGACTTGAATCCAACTTGGAAAATTCAGTTATGTATGATCCTCTCCTCTTAGCTTTGTCGAGGACGACAAAGTCTAGGGGAGGGAGAGTGTTGGGTTGAAGGGTA
This sequence comes from Ceratopteris richardii, assembly GCA_020310875.1. NCBI lineage: Eukaryota > Viridiplantae > Streptophyta > Polypodiopsida > Polypodiales > Pteridaceae > Ceratopteris > Ceratopteris richardii. Next base: position 81,232 of record MU261252.1, on the reverse strand, counting down.
TGCACACATCCCAAATTGTGCATAGGAACCCTCCCTAGACCATGAGAATAACTCTTTTTGTATCTACTTAGAGTTTTCACATAAAAATACCCTCTTAGGACACTTTTTGATAATTCTCTAACACTATAGTAGAGAAGCCTTGGGGAATAACTTATTTGGACACACATCTAGGACTACAGACGTGAAAATCCCATGCATGTTCTTTTTGGGGATTTGTTTGTTACACATTTGATCTTGGAATGTCCTAAACAATATGACAGTTAGAGAGAGAATCACCTTTTTGACTTTTCAAAGAAGCACATGGGGAATAGAGCTTAGCCTATAAATAGAAGCTCATTTTTGTAAAGAAGGGAGCTTTTGATCGACGTGCTCTCATGTAATATCTCTTATCAATGGAAGATGCTCTCATTTACTCCAAGAAGACTATTTTCATTTACATGTATTGTGTCTAGTGAGTGTGTAAAAGTGGTGTGTGTGTGTGTGTGCCTATGCATGTCTCTCCTTTGTGTGAGTAGAGTAGTTACATCCTCTTGTATTTTCCTCATGGTCTAGGATCCTTGACTCCCTATTCTCCTTGTTTTGAAGCATGTGGCAAAGCATGGGGCTGTTGCCAATGGCTTGAACATGTGGGAGGTAGGGGTGGATGAGAGGAGAGTCACTCTTGAGCTTTCCTTCTTGCTTCCATGCAAGGTGGTGAGGGTTTGGTCGTTCCTTGCTACAACCTCAACACTTGTTGTTTTTTTTTTTTGGAGTAAATGAGAGCATCTTCCATTGCTAAGAGATATTACATGAGAGCACATCGACCAAAAGCTCCCTTCTTTACAAAAATGAGCTTCTATTTATAGGCTAAGCTCTATTCCCCATGTACTTCTTTGAAAAGTCAAAAAGGTGATTCTCTCTCTAATTGTCATATCTTCTAGGACATTCCAAGATCAAATGCGTAACAAACAAATCCCCGAAAAGAACATGCATGGGATTTTCACGTGTGTAGTCCTAGATATGTGTCCAAATAAGTTATTTCCCAAGGCTTCTCTACTATAGTGTTAGAGAATTATCAAAAAGTGTCCTAAGAGGGTATTTTTATGTGAAAACTCTAAGTAGATACAAAAAGAGTTATTCTCATGGTCTAGGGAGGGTTCCTATGCACAATTTGGGATGTGTGCATATCTTTCAACCCAACAGATGGTAAAATAGATTTGCATTAAACGAGTCCACCAAACCTTGGATTCTAGTAAACTTAAGGGTGCCTATTAAAACTTGGTTGATTTTCTATGAAACTTTGGTCAAATTAAAATATGATGCAAGTCCTTAATGTGGTCAACTTATTACAAAAATGTGGTGGACTTTAATATTAAAGATGCTATGACTAATGAACATAGAGAGAGAGATGTTCATGTGGAGCAAGAGAGAGAGAGAGCTCTATTTTGAATGGATAGCGCAAGGTGAGAAGAGAGCATGAGAGAAATTGAAATCCGCAATGGAATCCATCAAAGGCAAGTGTGTGTATGTGAGAGAGAGAGAGAGCGAGATTTTTGGACTAGGTAGTACAAGGGAAACAAAGAGAGGGATAGTAATTGAAGTTGGCAAAGGAATCCATCGAAAGTACATGTGTGAGAGAGAGAGGTACATGATGGGGGAAGTATCTCAACCCCTAAGCAATGACGAAGCATGAATGACCTCCACAGGTATCCTTCTTTGACCTCTGCACACCACAAATGCTCTTACTCAGCGCCTATGCAGAGAACTCTAGTGAGCTTTTGTAGAAATGTAGTAGACACCATGATCTTTCCAAAAAAACAAATTTCACTTCAAATGGATGCTTACACAAGGAGAAACAATGTCTACAACATGAGCTAGTTGAATGCTCACAACTGCCAGTCAAGCAGATACCTCACTTCACTCCAGCAAGCTTTTCTCAAAGAGTATACAGAGAATGAATATCAAACTTGGGTCAACTTTAGAGGACTCTAATAGCTACCCAATGACACAAAAATCATAGCAAATGGATACATAGAGAAGGAGAACCAGCCCTTACAACATAGAGCAAAATATTTCCAACAGAGCCTACACACCAAGAGAGATATCAATCACACAACTTCACTAAAACAAATGTTGCTCCCAAATTACTCAGAGAATGATCCAGAGAATTTGTGAGCATAAAGTAGACTCTAATAGCTATCCAATGAGACAAGAATTACATCAAATGGATACAATATGAGGGAGAACCAATGCTAACAACTCAGGGGTAGAGAGTTGCAACACTGCCTGCGCACACACATAGATATGTCTACTAAAAGAAAACAAACAAGCAAGCAAGGGGCTTGCTTATCACAACTCCAGCACTTAGTGCTCACTTTACATGAGCTAAAACTCCAAGAAGATGGGCCAAAAGAAGTCGAGATACATGCTCCTTTTATAGTGAGAAGTGTGCCCCTAAAATCTAGGAACTACCTTTCCAAATCAGCCTCCTAACTTGGAGGACTTAGTTAAGATGACTTGGGGAGTGGTTGAGTGACTTTTCTTGATGGAATCTCATGGCTTTTGGCTTCCTTTGATTGCTCCACATGTCCATAAAAGATTCCCCACGAATTTGTAGCTTGAAGCTTGACTTTTAACACTCCCCCTCAAGCTTCAATTCTTCGTCCTCATCCAAGCTCCTTCATGTTGATGCATTGCTTGAATTTTGAAATCTTCATCGCATCCAAAGCATTTGTAAACATGTCCGCAACTTAGTCCTTGGTACCAATATGATGTACTGAAACTTCCTTGGATATCACCTTGTAGCTCAAGCGTAAGCACCACCTCCTTTACTTGTCAATCCGCGGAGACGTGAGGACCGGTATGAAGACCACGAGCAAGTGAAGGCACAAGTGCGTGAGTGAAAGCACACAAACATGCACACACATACACACACACGCGCACAAAGTAAGATCAAAGAGAGGAACAATGGAAAGCTTAGATTGCAAAAGAGTTCTCTTACAAAAGTTCTATTCTCTGACAAGCTAACCCCAAAAATGAGCTCTCTAGCTCTTTTTATAGTTTTTTGACTAGTTTTGGCCCTGTCCAGACCTAGTGTCCCGCCTAGTTAAAAATTAGGTTCCAGGGCTTATTTGAGGGCTCAAACGAAGTCTAAAAATTATGAAAATTGGTACGATGGTACTTCTAATACTCCTCAAGCTCAAGGACTCCTCGGCTTGAACAAAATGGAGTTACTAAAAATAGATAATGGTATTTACAATGTTTTTTAGTGATGAAAATCACTATTTTTGTAGGGGATTCTTCTGAAAATTTGACATACACTTCTTGGAGCTCCCTACTTGCTCCCTTTCCTTGTGTGTCCACCTTTTGATGTGCTTCCATGCTTTGTCCTTGACTTTCAGCTTCAACACTCCCCCCCCTCTCGAGTCTGTCGTCCCTGACAGACCCTTGTTGGAAGGGTTGTTCCATGTAGTGCTTTGAGAGGTGGTGTACGTCCATTGTGTGAGCTGGTTCGTTGGATTCCAGCAAGAATGTGTCGTTGTGAGCTTTTAAAACTGCAAGTGGCTCAAAAGAGGTTGTCAAGAGTGATTTGGAGCAACTACTGGCTTCAATTTGCTTCCGAGATATGGATGTTGTTCCCATGACGTCCGCTAGCTCTTCCAAAGATGACGTTGAGAGCAGTCATGCCAACTACTCATAACCCATAATGAATGAAGGGTAAGTGTGTTCGTGCCTGGGTTGAAAAAAGTATGTGCCTTGTGCACGGCCTTTTAATGTAGCCCTACGCATGCTTACTTGGAAAATGCATTGGAAGAGCATGGTGCAAAAATTGCGGGCCTTGAGCTAAGTGCTCAAGGGTATGCTGACGAAGAGGTTTCCCAAACTATCATGGTTGTGGTCCAAGTAGAAGATTCTTACCATAAGGAAAGGTCAGTCGATGCGGATCTCTTCGTGTTGTACACCTTTCATCATGATGGACCATTGGTTGGTTTATCATTGTCAATGAATGCCCTGGTTGATGGTCCACCTAAGCATGACTCATTCATGTTCCATAAGCCAAATCTAGGAACAAGCTCTCTCTCTCTTTTTTTTTTTTTTTTTTTGGAAAAAATAGCACAAAACAAGAACACAAAAGTTAGTATCAATAGAAATATTTGACCTATGTCAATGTGCTCTTGTGCTTGGGATTCTCAAGTGTGTCTATGCACGGCCGTGTAATGTGGCCCTATATTAATGCATACTTTGGAAATGCATGACCTGAATGGTGCAAAAGACACGGTTGTGCAAGGAGCACATGGTTGTCGCTCGTTCGAGGCTTTCGATGTTATTTGTGGATGTTGATGCCGACCTTGGTGGAGGTATCCATTGAGTCTCGAACTAATGTAATCCTCCTTATTGGAGTCCATTTTAGAACATCATTTGGCACTGTAGAGGTCACTTCAGGCGTCTTTCTCTTTGGATGCTTTCTGAACTGTGGTATCCAGTGTGGTTGACGCTTTGGTTCGGTGGAGGCTACTTGCACTTTTGGCTTCCAAACCCATATCCTTTTTGCATGTTTTCCTACTAATGTTGAAGAGCTGATTTGATCTTCCTTTGGTCTCTGTACGTGGTTCTTACCCTTTTCTCTTTTTGGCTTCTTTGTTGAAACCTTTTGCATGTGGGAGAACAAAGGTTGTTGTGGATGTAGGAGCTTCTTAGGTACCCACATCTGTAATTGCCCTTGTTGAGCTGCAGCTAACTTCTTAGGCACCCAAACTTGTTGGATACCTTGTGATTGAGCTTGTCTGAGCTGCTTCCTTCGTCTTCTGGCCTGGTTGGTGTGCATGGATGGGATTTGTGGGGGCAAGGCTGGTGGTTGCTCTCCTTTGCGTACCCATATCTGCTTCATGCTCGGAACTGCTTTTTTATCGAATGGTGTCTTTCTATTTGATGTAGCAGTTATCGTGAACGGTTGTGTTTGCTTGTGTGGTGGACTCACTACTGTGGCTACTTGATTCTTTGGAGAAGAAGAAAGATCCACCCGCCTTCGAACCTGGTCTTCCACGATTGACTCCTTCTGCATCATAGAGCTTTTGACACATACAACATCTTCTTTCATATGATTAGTCTTGGAAGAACTAAGAGAGTGTGTGGTGCCATGATTTAGGAGCATGCAGTTCTCTAATTCTAATGTAATGCATTGTTCCTGTACCCAAACTTGAAGAATTTGACTTCTTAGGTTTAAGTTAACTGCATGGTCATATATCCAATCTTGACCCAAGACAAGTGGTTCTGTAAGGTTCTCATCTTGACATACTAGCGCTTTGACTTTCATTGGAACATCTTGAAGGTAGATGGGAAGTTCCACCTCGCCCAAACAAGGGGTTTCCACACCTCCCAATCCTATGAGATAAGCTTCTATGGGATTGATGTTCAACCCCAAGTCTTGGCAGTAGGAAAGTCTAACTGCACTACTTGCTGCACCTGAGTCAATCAATGCTTTCACCATCCTTGCACCCTTCCCTTGTCCTATCTCTATGGTCACAAAGGGTCTTCGGTCAATGACCTGAGAAGTTGCTATGCCTGACTTCTGACACATATCCATGTGATATTTTGTGGCTTTTGAGTTGACCTCTAGGCCTAATCGCCTTAACTTATTTCGCCTAATACGCTCCCTGGCCTCTACCTGTGCTTCTTCTCTCACTCTTAACTCTTCTTCTTTTCGCTTCTTAGCAGTGTTGAGTCTCATTAGCATATCCTCAGTAAGAGGTTCTTGATATAGCTTTACTCTACACCCACTAATATAGTTTGGCAAGATATCTCCTTCTAGAGTGGCCAACTGAACTGCACCACTAGTGGAAATTCTATTAATGATCATGGGTCCGTATCCTCTTTTTTCCAACTTACGGGCATGTTGTTTTAGTGTGTATACCAACACTAGATCTCCCTCTTTCAATCCCTTATCCTTGATGTGTGCATCAAAGTAAGCCTTTTGCCTCTTCTTTGCAGCGTAGATGCCTGCTGCCGCTCGTAGCCTCGTCTCACCCAAGCGTTCGAGATCAAAGATCCTAGAGGACAATTCATGCCCATTCCACTCATACTCTTGTGCTACTTTTAAGGCAAGGATTAAGAAATCTAATGGTAGCACAGCATTCTGTCCGAAGACCATCTGAAATGGGGTGGCATTGAGTACCGTTTTGTAGGCAACTCGATAAGCCCAAACAGCATGATGAAGTTGTTTGTCCCAATCAGAGCGTTTATTATTTACCAGTTTTGTCAATACCTTACAGAGGATCTTATTGGTACTCTCAGCTTGTCCGTTGGCTTGTGGGTGATAGGGGGCAGATTTCTTATGTATCACCAAGAATTCTTGGAGAAGATTTTCAATGACTTCATTCAAGAAGTGTGTGCCTCTATCGCTCACCAACTCTATTGGTAGTCCATATCTCGTGAACACATTCTCGAATAAGAACTTAGCCGTAGTCTGAGCATCATTCTTTGTTGTGGCTTTGACTTCTACCCACTTTGTAAGGTAATCTGTGGCTACAATGATGTACTCTGCATGGGAGTTTCTAGCTGGGGGGTTAATAGGACCTATGAAGTCTATGCCCCACTTTGAAAATGCACGTCCTCCCATCATTGGCCTCAAGGGCATCTCGTCTTTTCTCACTGGATATTGTGCACGTTGGCATGTGTCACATTTCTTCACATAGGTATGTGCGTCCATATGAAGAGTGGGCCACCAAAGTCCTGAGAATAGAATGGTCTTGATCACTCGGTCAGGACCAAAATGTCCACCTGCAACACCGCTGTGTGCAATCTCTAAGACCTTTAAATAGTCTGATTCATGAACGCATAGTCTTAAGTAACCATCTTTGCCTCTTCGGTATAGGTTGTCCCCTACTAAGGCGTAGCCTTGAGCCTCTTGCTCCATGCTTCGTCTTCTTGCTAGACTAGCCTCTTTGGGTAATCTTCCCGATCTCATAAACTCTACCAATGGAGCACTCCAATCTGGAATTAATGACACTTGATAAAGGGTTGCATGCTCCACTGGAGGTCTCTCTCTGCACCTTGGACAATTCTTAATCCACTCATGTATTTCTTTGTCCATGCTAGGCCAATACACTCCTAAACGCTTTAGATTCTGCAATGTTCGTTGTTTAGAATAGTGATTTCCTAGCATTCCTTCATGGGCTTGTTGCAGCCAACTACTATGTTCATCATCCTCCACACAACAAGCTAATACACCCTCAGTATCTTGTTTGTACATGCTTCCTGCTAATATGTGATATTTTTGTGATTTTACGATTTCTTCTTGTGATGTTTTCACATTCTTATTTGCAGGGCCAAAGGTTAGGACTGGTACCAACTTATTTGCCCATTTAGGAACAACTTCTAAATTGAACAGATAAGCATCGGGTAATTCGTCAGACACTCCTTGCGGTGACTCTCCTGAAGTGATGCGAGAAAGGTGATCTGCCCGAAGGTGGGTTCTACCTTTCCTGACAACAACTTCAAAGTCATATTCCATTAGTAAGAGGAACCATCTTACTAAGCGTCCAGTATTGCAAGGTTTATTGACCAAATATAACAAAGCTTGATGATCAGTAAAAAACTTGAACTTGTTGGCCAATAAATAGTGTCTAAACTTCTTCACAGCATATACCATGCCTAAGCCCTCTCGCTCAGTTGTGGTATAGTTCCGTTCAGCTGCATTGAGCTGTCTACTAGCATATGCTATGGGCAAATCTAAGTTTCCTTCACTTGTGGGTTGTGCTAGCACACATCCTATGGCATGATTGGATGCATCCACATGGACATGGAAGGGTTTATTCCAATCAGGAGTGGTGAGTATTGGTGTCGTGCACAAACGTTTCTTCAGTTCGTTGAAAGAATTCTCGCATTCGTCGTTCCACTCAAAATTAGACAACAAGGCATAAAGGGGTCTAGCTATGATCGCGTACATGTGGATAAACCTACGGTAGTATCCACAATGGCCCATGAAGGCTTGTACCTCTTTAATATTCCTTGGCCTTGGTAGCTCCGCTATGGCTCGCACCTTATCTTCATCTGTTGAGATTCCATTCTTAGAAACAATATGACCTAAGATTTTACCTTGACGCACCATAAACACACACTTTTCTGGGTTCAGACACACTCGATATTCTCTACACTTGTTGAAGATTTGTCTGAGCTCAGGGATGTGAAACCTTCTTTCTTGGGAATGAGCACATAAATCATCCACATACACTTCTAAGCTCTTTCGCAAGAACTCTTTGAAGACATGACACATGAGCCTTTGGAATGTTGCAGGTGCATTGGTGAGCCCAAATGGCATCACACGAAATGCAAAGATTCCCCACTCGGTAGCAAAAGCTGTTTTGTGTTGATCTTCTGGGGCAATGGCTACTTGATTGTAACCTGAAAACCCATCAAGGAAGCTATAAACTTCCTTGCCTGCAACACGCTCCAATAGGTGTTCTGTGATTGGAAGTGGATAACTATCTCTAATCGTAGCGGCATTAACTTTTTTAAAGTTAATACACACTCGCAACTTCCCGTTCTTCTTGGGTACCACAACAATGGGGGACACCCATTCGGTATGCTCAATCTCATAGATGAATCCAGCTTCAATCAACCTATCAATTTCTTCTTTTATTTTGGTTGCATAGGTATCATTATATGTGTAGGGCTTCTGTTTGGTGGGCTTAGCATCAGCAGTCATGGGGATAGTATGAGAGCAAATTCTTGGATCTACCCCTTTCAAGTCTCTATAGTGCCATGCAAACACATCCCTATATTCCCTTAATAGAGCTATGAGCTCCATTTCTTCTCTTGCACTTAGGTCATCTCCTATGTATGTGCATCTCTCTTCGTTCTCTTCAATGGTCACTACAATCTTCTTGGTCTTTTGTTTATTATCATATGATTCTCCTATGATGGCCTCTCTCTTAGGCATTCGTACCAAAATTTTGCGGTCGTCAACTTCATATTTCTTGAAGTTTTCTGGTACTTCAAACAATGATTCCTCCTCTTCTTGTTTCACTGCTTTTCTTTTTTTTTTCTTTTGACTACTCTCACTTCCATCCTTTGAGTTTACTGTTTTAATACTTGTGAGAGGTTCTTCTTCTTTCTGGGTGAACACTCCTATATCTTCTAGATAGTGCTGCTCTGAGTTAAAGCAACTATCCATCACAATAGACTCCAGATCATCATCATTCTCTTCTTCTTCTATGACATCACTAGGGTCACATTCTTCTAGCAAGGGTTGACACATGAACACTGAGATATCATAACCCTCCTCATCACAATGAGGTGTCCATTGTTCCTCATTGACAGCAATGTCCATGGTGGCTAAGATTTCTGGCCAGCCATGAGGCTCAAACTCCTCATCTGGAAAGATCATCGGTGTGTAGGCTGGGTCTCTAACTGGTCTATCTCCTAGCGAAGTTCCTTCTTCTCTTGCCTTTAAACGTTTTTCCTCTTCCTTTGCGACCTTGCACATCCACAAATGAGTATCTTCATGCAGCCATGATGGATCGGGTGAACTTTCAGAATGCACAGAGATGGAATCTTCTTTCGCTTTGTGGATAGAATTCCACTGTAGGGGTGGTACATCTCTGAAGGTGTAATCCTTCAAATTGACCTTGGTGGTGACCCCTAAGTGCTGTAAGTATAAGGAGTTAGTTCCCCAATCCTGTACTATTTGCAATTGTCGTAGGAAGGGTCTTCCTAGGATCATCTCATAGACATTATTTTTCTCAAAGTCACATATAGCAAATGTGTGCTCAAACTCTACACCACAAGTGGTTAGAGTGATCCCTTCTAGCAATCCTAGAGGTCTTTCAAAATGACCATCAGCCATTTGAAGCTTCATTCTAGTTGGTCTTAATGTGGGCTTGCCCCATTGCTTCCACAAGGAGGTGGTCGCAATAGCAACACCAGCACCTGAATCTATGATTGCTTTGGTTGTGTAACCTTGGTAGGTGATTGGAAGATAAGTATTACCTTCTTCACCCTCACACATGTCCCCTATTTTGTCTAGAGGTATCTCTGGTACCCTTTTCTTGGAGCCTGCTTTTGGCATGTTGGAATCAAGTTCTGGAACCTGATCCTTCACATGATTCCAAAGCTCAGGTTTTGCTTTGAGCAGCTCTTCTACAGTGAGATGACACTGAACCTTAGTGTTCTTCACGACATCTGTGTTCCTTGGAACCACGGAGTCTTCATTTCTTACTAGTATTGTGGGAGCTCTAATCTGGAGAGATTCAGATTCCCATGGGCCTGGAAACTGAGGCAGTTCTTCTAAGGTATTAGATTCAAAATCTAACCTTTCGTCTTCTTGTTGTTCTGCTTCATCTCCGTAAATAGATGGAATGTCTTGGGGAAATTGATCATGAAGATCATCAACCTTAGGAATAGGAGGGGAATTACCCTTCTCCTTGCCCCATTTCTCTTCTTGTATTTCCCGCAAGAATTCTTGAGAGTACTGTTGAATTGAAGGAGGTATTCCTGGATCTGTGGAATTAGGAACATAAGCTCCCATTGGTGGTGAGCTTCCTCTTTCAATAACTGGTTGAGCCTGTGGAGGTAATAAAACTTGTGGTTTGTCTACCAACTGCTCTAATCGTTCTAGTAAGCCCTGGAAGTGCAATTCCCCTTTGACAGAGTTTGTCTGATTGAACTTTTGACTAGTCTCAAGTATAGCTTGAGCTTGTTCTACCATTTTCATGTACATTTTCATCCGTTCAATCTCTAAGTCCGCTCTAGGGTAACTCTTGTCTAGGTTTGCAGCTGTAGGCCCTTCTTGAATTCGAGCCTGGTAGGCCTTGAACATCATGTCCAAGCCTTCTGGGGTTGGATCTGCAAGAACAGACCCTGGTTGTGGTCTATTTACAATGGGTGGTGGGGTGGGATGAGGTGGAGTGGATGGAGTTTCAGCATGCGAGGAGCTTTGAGATGCAATGTCTTCTATTTTTGTTTTCGCTTCTTTTAAGCTTTCTTCTAGTTCCAATAACTTTTTATTCCACTTGCGATTGGTCTTCTCTCTGGTATCCTTCCATGTTCTTGTTTTCCTCTTACTAGGCTCTCCCGATTCACTCGACTCTGATTGTTCTACTGGTTTATCCTGTTTTAAGGCTTGTGCTCTAGTGACAGCTTGTGTAGGAGCCACATTGCTACTACTTGAACTTGAATCTGCCACTAAGCCTACCACATTAATGGGTGTAATCTTGGGTGCACTGGAGGGGTTTCTTGGACAATCTCTGGGGAGATGGTCTTTGCCGCAATCAGGACAAAAAGCCTGTATTGTGATAGCCTGTCCTTGACTCGGAGATGGTGGGTGGGGACAGTCACGAATGAAATGGTCACCTTGACATCTGAAACAAGATCCTCTAGGGGCTTGTGGTCTCATTTGTCTCAACTGGGGCCTAGGGTTAGGATTTGTGTACATGACATTGGAGTATTCTGGCTCCCAATTTTGCTCCATAGGTGGTACCTCATATTGATACGAGTAAATCTCACTATGTTCAGGTGACTCTGTGTAATAAGCATGTGGACTACCTTCATGGGAGTAGTCTGAACAATGAGCATGAGAGTCATTATCTGGCATCAATGGGGTTAGTGGCACCAATGCTCTATTTGGATTTTCTTCTCCCCCAGCATATTTGACTGGAATCACGTTGGTTGGAGCTGGTGGTTGGTTTCCCAAGACAGGTTGTGGCCTATATGGTACCTGATATTGCTGTTGTGGTCTATAATATGGCTGTTGGTATTGGTTCTCATACCTACCTTGTGGGTAAGGTTGCTGATAATTCTGTCTAACAGCCTGCCTATTGTAGGGACAATCTTGAGCCGTGTGGTTTGTGTATTTTCTCTCAATAGTGCAGTATGGAGCATTCCTTTCTCTAATGTTTTGGTTTTGCATTGGGCACACATTAGCCATGTGGTCGCCCCCACAAGTATAACACCGATTCACTGAAGTGACTCTCTGTGTTTGTTTATTTTGGACTCCCAGCTTCTTGGCAACTTGCTCAACTATCTCTTCTATTTCTGTGGAGATCTTTGAAGTTTGACTAGTAGAACTATCCGAATCTTTGTAGAGTTTGGACAATCCTAACTCCTCACCCAAGTTATCTTCTATGTCAATGCATGTCTGCACGCACTCTTCTATGGATCTAGGCTCTTTCAAATATACATATGATCTTAACTTTGTGCTCAGTAAGCCATCTAAGAACAAAGCCACTTATTTGGCTGGTGTGGGTAACTCGGGAGCAGGGCATCGTTCTAAGTACTGTCTGAACCTTCTACCTGCTAGTCGCACTGTTTCTTGGGGTGTCTGCTTGAAACTGTGGATCAAGGATGATGTGTTATGCCTGATACCACTCTTGGAAAATTCTACAATGAATTCGTCTAGCAGTTGACCTATATCGCGATAGTTGCGACTACTCAATGGTTGAAACCAAGCCAAGGCAGTGCCCTTAAGAGTCAAACCAAATGCCTCGTATTGGGTGAATAAATCCTCAACCTGTTCAGCTCTTAACACTTGTTTGAACTCAGCCACATGATCATAAGGATCTCCTGACCCGTCAAAATAATTCTTCATTGCCTTGATCACTTGAGTGGGTCTAAGGGTTCTTGGGTGCTCTCGGGGTCTAGGCAATGGAAAATCATGTTCATCTCTTTTTTGCCTATGTGCTTGATATCTCTCTCTTTCAGATCTTTCATTTTCAAATCCTGATCTATTCCTGCCCACGGTGTGTGCAAAACTTACCTCAGGTCTCTCTCTAGTTCTTTCTCTCTGGGCTTCATGAGCGTGGGAAGATCCTACTCCTTGGAGGCCATGGGAAACATTGGATCTTGGTGGGGGGAAAATCAATTCATTCTTCCAAGTATATGCATGTCTATCATGTTCTGTTACCAAGAATATCTTCTCTGATGTGTTATCCAGGTAGACAACTTTGCCTGGTATCTCAGGATCTTTGAATTCATAGATGATAACTATGCCCAATTGGCTAGGTTGATCTGGCTTGAATCTCCAAAAGGCTTCCTCTGTTCCTCTATTCAAAAATAGTTCTATGCTTTTGTTGTCTTGAGGGATCCAGTCCGGAGTGATCACTCGGGTCAAAACTGACTTACCTCTAGGAGTCTGGGGTCCTTGTCCTACATTTCCTTGTTCTAGGTCTCCTATTTCATTCTCAGGAATGACATTTCCAAACTCATCCGTCCTATCTGGTAGGTTGGTGACCACATACATGGTTCCTTCCTTATCAATGTATGAACCCTCTTCGAACTTGACCACCGGGTGTTCAAGTCCAAAGGATTGATCTGGATTTTTGAGTTGGACCACTGATCGCCTCAGACCATCCTCATAGATGCGAGCACCTAATTGGTTGGTCCGAATATATTCCAACTGTGTCTTATAGGGACCTTCTGGTGTTTGTAGATGGGCAGTCCCTGAGCCACCTGTAGGTTTTCCCATACTAAAAGACATTTCTGAATCACTTGTGTCTGAACTTAGTAAAAGATGACCACTTATTTGTTGTGCCCAAGACTTGGATGTATGGTTGACACTAGCCTCAGAAGATCTAATGCTTTGTTTATCCTTGCCTAAGTGTCTACCAGATCTCAGGTTCATAAGCTTTAGTCAAGAGTCCAAATTTTCCCCTTGGTATGGTTCAAAATTCTATGGAGTCCCCTTGGTTCCCTAGTCCCACTTGAGGCCCAACTTCAAATTAGTCTATCTCAAAATTAACGCGTTATTCTTGAAAAAAACAGTTGAGGTCGTGTAGGATTTGAAACGAGCTTTCCAACGAGCTATAGAGCTCAAAAAATGGACTTTGGATGAAAAAGTTATGCCACTTCAGGCTCCTGGGGGTCAAAACAGGCAAACAGGACCTTTGGAGAAAATCGCGATTTTGTGAACTTTCAGAGAATCGCGATTTTGTGAACTTTCAGAGAATCGCGATTTTGTGATCTTTCAGAGAATCGCGATGTTGAGCACAAAATCGTGTTTCTGAAAATCGCGATGTTGAGCACAAAATCGGGTTTTTGAAAATCGCGATTTTGACTCAGAGAATCGTGATTTACAAAATCGTGTTTTTTTTACAAAATCGTGTTTTCTCAGAATCGTGTTTTTGGCATGAAAATCGCGATGTTGAGCACAAAATCGTGTTTTTGGCTGAAAATCGTGATTTGTGAGAATCGCGATTTTGAGCCCGCTGAAAATCGTCTTTTTAGAAAATCGTGTTTCTTTTGATATGAAAATCGCGATTTTGAGCACAGAATCGTGTTTTAGAAAATCGTGTTTTTTGACATGAAAATCGCGATGTTGACTCGTGTTTTTTTCACAAAATCGTGTTTTTGCAGAATCGTATTTTTGGCATGAAAATCGCGATTTTGAGCACAGAATCGTGTTTTAGAGAATCGTGTTTTTTGACATGAAAATCGCGATTTTGAGCACAGAATCGTGTTTATGAAAATCGCGATTTTGAGCACAGAATCGTGTTTTAGAGAATCGTGTTTTTTGACATGAAAATCGCGATGTTGACTTCAGAGAATCGTGTTTTTTTCACAAAATCGTGTTTTTGCAGAATCGTATTTTTGGCATGAAAATCGCGATGTTGACTTCAGAGAATCGTGTTTTTTTCACAAAATCGTGTTTTTGCAAAATCGTATTTTTGGCATGAAAATCGCGATTTTGAGTACAGAATCGTGTTTTTAGAAAATCGCGATTTTGAGCAGAGAATCGTGTTTTTATAGAATCGCTTTTTTCTCAAAATCGTGTTTTTTGCTGAAAATCGTGATTTGTGAAAATCGCGATTTTGAGCACAATCACAGAATCGCGATTCTGAGAATGACCACAGAATCGTGATTTTTTAGCCAACTTTTAGGCGGGAAAACTGAAAATCGTGATTTTTCAAAAAATTTTGAATTTTCACAGAATCGCGTTTTTTGGCGGGAAATTCAAATTTCTGAGCGCCGGCTATGGCGAGCTCCGTATGAGCAGAAAATCATGAAAAAAACACAGCGCTTGCTCTCCCTTGCTTCTCCTAACTCCTTCCCACACAATAATGCATGAAAAATGGTATGAAGATGGTGAAAATGCACTAAAAAACAAGAATTTTCTATGAAGAAGAAGATGGAAGAAGGTGGAGATGATGATGATGATGAAGAAGAAGAGGAAAAAACAGAAAAGGAACTGAAATGACAGTTTTTTTACCTTCCAACGTCGCAAATCTACGATCTTACCATCACGACGCTCGTCCTCGAAGCTCTCTCCCCGGCAACGGCGCCAAAATTTGGTGTAGCTCAAGCGTAAGCACCACCTCCTTTACTTGTCAATCCGCGGAGACGTGAGGACCGGTATGAAGACCACGAGCAAGTGAAGGCACAAGTGCGTGAGTGAAAGCACACAAACATGCACACACATACACACACACGCGCACAAAGTAAGATCAAAGAGAGGAACAATGGAAAGCTTAGATTGCAAAAGAGTTCTCTTACAAAAGTTCTATTCTCTGACAAGCTAATCCCAAAAATGAGCTCTCTAGCTCTTTTTATAGTTTTTTGACTAGTTTTGGCCCTGTCCAGACCTAGTGTCCGGCCTAGTTAAAAATTAGGTTCCAGGGCTTATTTGAGGGCTCAAACGAAGTCTAAAAATTATGAAAATTGGTACGATGGTACTTCTAATACTCCTCAAGCTCGAGGACTCCTCGGCTTGAACAAAATGGAGTTACTAAAAATAGATAATGGTATTTACAATGTTTTTTAGTGATGAAAATCACTATTTTTGTAGGGGATTCTTCTGAAAATTTGACATACACTTCTTGGAGCTCCCTACTTGCTCCCTTTCTTTGTGTGTCCACCTTTTGATGTGCTTCCATGCTTTGTCCTTGACTTTGAGCTTCAACACACCTTTTCCCTTATGAAGTGATAGTGCACTTCAATATGCTTGGTTCTAGCATGATAGACAGGATTCGATGCTAGATGAATGCTACTCATGTTGTCACAAAAAATTGGATATGTGTCAACCTGCAAATTAAGCTCCATAAATAACTTCTTAATCCACATTAGCTCACATGTGACTTGAGCCAAAGCTCTATACTCAGCCTCCGTGGAAGATAATGCCACCATGGGTTGCTTCTTTGAAATCCATGAGATGATCTTGCTACCTAGCATGACTAGGTAACCACTTGTACTTCTTCTATCCTCCTTCGAACCGGTCCAATCGGCATCAGAATAAGCTTTGACCTGCATATCATCATCAAATGAATAGAACAATCCTTCATTTATAGTGGCCTTGAGATATCGTAACATTCTTCTTGCAGCTTGCAAGTGTGTAGTCCTTGGACTATGCATAAATTGTGATAACACTCCAACTCCATATGCTATGTCGGGCCTAGTTATTGTGGCATAATTGAAAGATCCTACAATAGATCGATACAAGGTTACATCCTCTAATGGCTCTCCATCAATGGAGCTTAGCTTTACATTAACTTCCATGGGATTTGAAATAGGCTTGCAATGTAGCATCCCAAACCTCTCAAGTAGGTCTAGAATATACTTCCTTTGTATGAGCATAATACCTTCTTCTTTGTATACAACTTCAATGCCAAGAAAATACCTAAGATCTCCAGATCAGAGATCCTAAACTCCTTTCCAAGCTTTGCCTTGATCTCCTCAATGCCCTTTGTATCATTACCTATAATGATAAGATCATCTACATACACGCACATGTAGACTACAAGTTCTCCTCTTAAGAGAGATGGATCCACCTTGCATTGATTGTAACCACATTTGATCAAATAGTCCACCAATCTTTGGTTCCAAGCCCCTGGAGCTTGCTTTAGGCCATAAAGTGCCTTCTTCAACCTACAAACATGATGTGGAAACTCTTTATGAACAAAACCTAGTGGTTGCTCCATGTATACCTCTTCTTCCAATTCTCCATTGAGAAAGGCATTCTTGATATCCAATTGGAAAAGCTTCCATCCTTTGCTAGCAGCCATTGCAATGAGTGTCCTAATGGTGCTCATCTTTGCCACGGGCCTGAATGTCTCTTCAAAGTCCACTCCATAGGTTTGTGCAAAACCCTTGGCCACCAATCTTGCTTTGAACCTAGAAATAGATCCATCTGAATTCCTCTTTACTTTATACACCCACTTATTACCTATTACCTTCATGTTATCCTTCTTGGGCACTAGAGTCCATGTTTGATTCTCCTCAAGTGCGTCGATCTCTTCTTGCATTGCCTCTTTCCATTCGGTGTACCTGCTTGCATCTTCATAGCAATCGGGCTCATGATCTTCTACTACTTTGTTCATATATGCATAATGAGTTGCCATGTATGAATCATAAGTAAACCTTTGAGTTGGATACTTAACTCTAGAAGACTTCCTTTCTTCACCTTTTGGAGGAATAAACCTCCTTTGCCTTGGGAACTTGATCTCTTTCTTTGACATGGCTTCTTTCTCCATCACGTGTCCATCATCTTCAACTTCATTACCTTCTTCATCCAACTCCACCAATGTTGCTTTGCCTTTGTTAATTGATTGTGCTTCATAGCTTGATGAAGATCTCCCCCTCCATGGTGAGTTTATGCTTGAACTATCTTCATTGATGGAACACCTTGGGCCGCTTAGCTCTAGGTCGATTTGTTCTTCATCATGTCCATGCTTTTCTTCTTCATAGTCCTGCATACAATCATTCTTCTTATACCAAGAGAGTAGCTCATCAAATGCTACATCCCTTGATATCCTCAAGTCCTTTGTGTTTGGGTTGAAGCACCTGTAACCTTTATGATCATTTGAATATCCTAGAAACACACACTTTTCTGCCTTTGGTTGTAGCCTGTGCCTCAATTCACTTGGCACATGTACATAACAAGTACATCCAAATATCTTCAAGTGGGAAAGATCAGGTTTCTTACCATAATAGGCTTGATATGGTGTCAAGCCATGGATCCCTGAGGTATGAGCCCTATGCTGGCTTTCGGTTTTGGTTTAGTGGAGACTCTAGAGGGCTTTATGAGTATGTCTGCTTGGGAATGAGGCATTTTTGGGACCCATTTACAAGTGAATCTGTGCGTGCTTCTGGGCGACTATGTGTTCGTGCGTGACTAGTTTAGCCCGCAAGCAAGCCTTAGGCACCCAAATTTGTCTTGATTGTGCGCCAGCCTTCATTGACTTCTTGGGCACCCAGATAGATTTCACTTTCTCAAAAGAAGTTTTGGAAGTCTTCCTATTAGTATTATGTCATTGATTACTAATAGGAGGTTGAGATGATCGTTGTCGCTTGATTGTAATAGGCCACTCACCTTTTCGCACCCACAATTGTTTCAATGGTTGCTTCATTCTGCTTCGCACGTTATTTTGGCCTCCAGCATAGGTAGTCTTCAGTAATTGATCTGCCTTTGGTTGCTGCCCCCCTCTGGCCTTTGGAAAAGAAGGGAGTTCCGTTGAGGCCTTGACTTCTTTATTGAGATCACCATTCCTCTGCATCACATAGCTTTGGACAAGAACAACATGGTCAACTTCATGTGTACCCCTGGAAGGACCAGGAGTATGTGCCTTTTCTAGTTCCTTGAGTGCTCCATTATCTAACTCAACTGTAATTCGACTCTGATTTACCCATACCTGAAGAATTCCACTTCTTAGGTTTAAGTTGACTGCATGGTCATAGATCCAGTCTTGAACCAAGACCAGAGGCTCACTGAGATCCTCATCTTGACACACTAGTACCTTAACTGTCATTGGAACATCTTGAATGGAGAGGGGAAGTTCCACCTCGCCCATGCAAGGGGTTTCCACACCTCCCAATCCTATGAGATATGCTTCTATAGGATTGACTTTTAATTTCAATTCTCGACAGTAAGAAAGTCTCACCGCACTAGTGGTTGCACCAGAGTCAATCAATGCTCGCACAATTTTTGCACTAAATCCTTGTCCTATCTCTAATGTCACAAAAGGACGTCGATCTATTATTCTTTGGGGACTTATTCTTGAGACTTCACACATTGCCACATGATATCCTGGATCCTCATAGGCACCTATCCTAGGTTGATCCCTACCCTGCCGTCTCAACTTCATCCTTGTGATGCATTCTAAAGCTTCTGCTTGAGCTTCTTCTCGAACTCATTGTTCTTCTTCTTTGCGTTTCTTAGCAGTGTTGAGTCGACTTAGCATTTCTTCTGTGAGAGGTTCCTGATACAACTTGACTCTGCACCCGCTGATGTAGCTCGGAAGAATATCCCCTTCTAAGGTGGCTAGTTGTACTGCTCCACTCGTTGAGATCCTATGTATGATCATAGGTCCATAGCCACGTTTCTCTAATTTTCTTGCATGTTGCTTCAAAGTGTAGACTAAAACTAGGTCTCCGGCCTTTAATCCTTTATCCTTAACATGGGCATCAAAGTACGCCTTCTGTCGTTTCTTAGCTGCATATATTCCTGCTGCAGCTCTTAGTCTGGTTTCACCTAATCGTTCAAGATCAAAAATCCTCGAAGAGAGTTCATGGCCCGTCCACTCATGCTCCTGTGCTATTCTCAATGTGGGAATCAAGAAGTCCAAAGGTAGCACCGCATTTTGGCCAAATACCATCTAAAAGGGTGTGGCTTGGAGTACCGTTTTATAGGCCACTCTGTATGCCCAAACAGCATGGTGTAGCTGTTTGTCCCAATCAGAGCGTTTATTATTCACCAATTTGGTAAGCACATTGCATAGAATCTTTTTCGTGCTTTCGGCCTGGCCATTAGCTTGTGGGTGATAGGGGGTAGACTTCTTATGTACTACCAAGAACTCTTGGAGTAGATTTTCAATAACTTCATTCAAGAAGTGAGTCCCTCTATCACTTACCCGCTCTATAGGTAGCCCGTATCTTGTGAACACATTCTCAAATAGGAACTTAGCAGTTGTCTGAGCATCGTTCTTTGTGGTAGCCTTTACTTCTACCCACTTGGTTAGATAGTCTGTGGCCACAATGATATATTCAGCA
This sequence comes from Ceratopteris richardii, assembly GCA_020310875.1. Lineage (NCBI taxonomy): Eukaryota > Viridiplantae > Streptophyta > Polypodiopsida > Polypodiales > Pteridaceae > Ceratopteris > Ceratopteris richardii. The sequence goes on along the minus strand of MU261252.1, from coordinate 61,282 downwards.
TTTGAACCCTTGGCGGGGGGATTAATAGGACCTACAAAGTCTATTCCCCACTTAGAGAATGCGCGTCCACCCATCATGGGATTCAGTGGCATCTCATCCTTGCGTATAGGATACTGAGTTCGCTGACAAACATCACACCTCTTCACATAGGTATGTGCATCCATGTGAAGGGTCGGCCACCAGAAGCCCGCAAATAGTCTTGCCTTGATCACCCGATCTGGTCCAAAGTGTCCTCCTGCTACACCTTGGTGAGCAGTTTCCAAGATCTTGAGATATTCACTCTCATGGACACATAGTCTCAGGTAACCATCTTTACCATGCTTGTATAGATTATCACCAATGAGTGAGTAATCTAGGGCTTCTTGTTCTAGACTTCTTTGTCTCGTCAGGGTCATATCTTGAGGGAATGTTTTCGTCCTCAAGAAGGCTACTAATGGTTCACTCCAATCTGGCACTATGGACACTTGATAAAGATTGGCATGTTCCACACATGGTTTAGTGCAACAGATTGGGCATTCTTTACACATCTTATGTACATCAGCTTCCATAGTAGGCCAATGCACTCCGAGTCTCCTTAGTGTCTGTAGGGTTCATTGTTTTGAGTAGTGTTGCTCTAATGCACCTACATGTGCCAATTGCAACCATTTAGCGTACTCATCCTCTTCCACACAACAAGCTAGGATCCCTTGATCTATTTGTTTGTACATGCTTGCTGCCATGATATGGTACTTCTAGGCTATTACTACTTCTCTACCTTGAGTGTTTATGACTGGGTGATTAGGCCCGTAGGTCAGTAATGGCACTAATGGCTTAGCCCACTAAGGTACAACTTCTAGATTAAACAAGTAAGCATCAGGAAGGTCATCTGATACTCCTTGTGGGGCTTCTCCGGATGTGATCCTAGAGAGATGGTCTGCTCTCAAGTGGGTCTTCCCTTTCCTCACCACAACCTCGAAGTCGTATTCCATTAGTAAGAGAAACCATCTTACTAATCTACCTGTATTGCATGGCTTGTTTACCAAGTACAACAGTGCTTGATGATCAGTAAAAAATTTGCACTTATTTGCAAGCAAATAGTGTCTAAACTTTTTAACTGCATATACCATGCCTAATCCCTCTCGTTCAGTGGTTGTATAGTTTCGTTCAGCCACATTCAACTGTCTACTAGCATAGGCAATTGGAAGATCCATATTGCCTTCGCCCGTAGGTTGTGCAAGTACACATCCAATAGCATAATTGGATGCATCCACATGAACATGGAAGGGCTTATTCCAATCCGGTGTGGTCAAGATTGGTGTTGAACACAATATTCTCTTAAGCTCATTGAAGGAGTTTTCACATTCATCAGTCCATTCGAAGTTAGTCAAAAGTCCATACAGAGGCTTTGCTATGATGGCATACATGTGTATAAACCGTCGCTAATAACCACAATGCCCCATGAAAGCTTGTACTTCCTTGACATTCTTTGGCCTCGGTAACTTGGCTATGGCTCGTACTTTCTCTTCATCGGTGGATATGCCATTCTTTGACACTATGTGACCTAGAATCTTGCCTTGCCTGACCATGAAAACGCACTTTTCTGGGTTCAAGCAGACTTGATACTCTCTACATTTGTCAAAGATTTGCCTGAGTTCTGGTATATGTGTCTGTCTAATGTTGGAATGAGTACAAAGGTCATCAACATAGACTTCCAAATTCTTCCTCAAGAACTCTTTAAACACGTGGCACATCAGTCTCTGAAAGGTTGCAGGAGCATTGGTAAGTCGAAATGGCATTACTCGAAAGGCAAATATACCCCACTCTATGGCAAAAGTTGTCTTATGCTGATCTCCTGGAGGTATGGATACTTGATTGTAGCCCAAAAATCCATCAAGGAAGCTGTGCACTTCCTTGCCTGCTACTCTTTCTAAGAGATGTTCTGTGATAGGAAGTGGATAGTTATCTCGAATTGTGGCTGCATTGACCTTCTTCAAGTTAATGCATACACACAACTTTCCATTCCTCTTGGGCACCACTACAATGGGGGATACCCACTCAGTGTGCTCAATTTCATAGATAAATCCAACTTCTACCAATCTATCTATCTCCTCCTTGATCTTAGCAGCATAGTTATCATTATATGTGTATGGCTTTTGCTTAGAGGGTTTCGCATCTAAGGTCGGTGTGTGTGAGCATATGTCTGGGTCAACACCCTTCAAATCCTTGTAACTCCAAGCGAATACATCTCTGTATTCTCTTAGCAAGGCTATTAACGCATGCTCTTCTTCCTCGGTTAGGTCATGGCCTATGTACGTGCATCTCTCCTCTCCTTCTTCCATGGCTACCACTATTCTCTTGGTGGTTTCTTTGTTATCGTAAGCCTCTCCTGATTGGGCCTCGCATTTTGGCATTCTTACCATGACTCTTCTATCGTCTATCTCATACTTTTTAAAGCTTTTAGGGACCTCAAACAAGGATTCTTCCTCTTCTGGTGTGACTTCTCTCTTCTTTCTTTTCTTTCCTTCATCCTTAGGGGTCACTTGTGTGGCTAACCTTACATCATTTGTAGGCTCTCCATGTCTCTGGGGTTGAAATTCTACTTCATAGAAGTATTCTTCATCTGATGCAAAAGGTGGGTCCATAATGATTGGCTCTAGATCGGAGTCGCTCGCATCCTCAAGTGCATCAGGGCTAGGTTCACACTCTTCTAAAACTGCATCTCCCATGATTGGCTCTATGGAGAAAACTTAAATGTCATAGCCATCCTCATCACAGTGTGGTGTCCATTGTTCTTCATTGATGGCTACATCCATGGTTGCTAGGATTTCTGCCCAGCCGTGGGGTTCAAATTCTTCATCAGGAAATACTACAGGTGCATAGGCTGGGTCTTGAATGGATCTTTGTGTTTCTTTTGCACCTATCTCTCTGGCTTTTTCTCTCTTCTCCTCTTCTACTGCCACTTTACACATCCATAAATGAGTGTCTTCATGCATCCATGAGGATCCTGATCCTATGGAGTGTACTGACTCTGTATCATCTTTAGCTCTATGGATGGGATTCCATTGGATAGGAGGGACATCTCTATGAGAGTAATCCTTGAGATTGACTTTAGTCGTAACACCTAAGTGTTGCAAATACAAGGAATTGGTTACCCAATCCTAGACCACTTGCAACTGTCGCATAAATGGTCTTCCCAAAATCATCTCATAGGCATGATTCTTGCTGAAATCACATATGGCAAACGTGTGCTCAAACTCTAATCCAAGCGATTAGGGTCATCAGAGAATATCAGATGGGCCTAATCGCTTGCATCGTTCATGTTTGATTTCTCATCCTTAACTTTATAGAAACATATAATTAATGTTGAAATAATATTTATACACACATTAAGTTTTTCTATATGGAGCATTCATTCATATAGCTATAAATATGATACTTGATTGGACACGACCAATTCAAGCGATTAGGCCCATCAAGGAAGCTTGGATGGTCCTAATCACTTGAAATGGTCATCTCCAAAGGAGGTCATCTAAAAGCTTGGATTGCATGTGAACTTTTGTATCTTATTATTGGTTAAGAAATTGAAGAAAATAATGCTACCATTGCATCCGGAACGTGCCAAAACCCTAAGATTGATTGTCTATTTGCATGATTTCGATACCAGAGGTCTTGATAAGCCTTTTGGTATTGATTTCTAGACACGACCAATGTAAGCGGTTAGGCCCATCCAACATTTCCACATGAGCCTAATCGCTTGCATTGGTCATGTCCTAGATTCATGCACAAATAGGCTCATCAAGACCTCTCAATATCAGAATGCGAAATAAGCTAGTCAAAGGTGGGTCAAACGCGTGTAATCAGTTGTATCAGTCGTATCCGGTATGAAGCACAAGTATGCATGGGTGATGAAGAGAGAAATACTATGAAGGTTGAAAATGTGAAATGGTGAAGGGGACTCGTATTTATAGTTGAGGAGGATCGGGTAACGGTCACATGACGTGGACCAATAAGTGAGTGCCACGTGGCAAAAGAACGTTGGGAATCACAACGGCTAGATGACATGGCCCACTCAAATGATGCCACGTGGCATTATAACGTTCAGATTCGCAATGGCTAAATGACATGAACCAATCACAGACTGCCACGTGTCACCAACAGTCAACTCATTCCAGAGACCTATTTAAGCTCCTCTATTCACTTTTTTTCATTTTTTTGTGAACTCCTTGCTACCACCGACTTGCCATTGTTTGCGAGTTTTTACATGCTTTTCAAAACTTTCCATAGACCACATTTTGTGTGAGGGTTTAGGGTCATCATGATCAATTATTTTACAACAGGACCGATACAAGCGATTAGGGACATTCGGGGATTTCCGGAGGACCCTAATCGCTTGCATCGGTCATGTTTCTTGAGTGCTTTGTGAAAGCATTTTTAATTAGTTTTTTTGCTTTTTCAATTTAAACTCTTTTTTGTGCAAGTTAACACGACCAATACAAGCGATTAGGGACATTTGAGGATTTCGAGATGACCCTAATTGCTTGCATCAGTCGTGTTTCTTGAGTGCTTTGTGAGAGCTTTTTTACATTAGTTTTTTTGCTTTTTAAATTTCTTCCAAGCTCAAACTCTTTTTTTTAATTCCTCTTCTTTGTCCTAGCCATAATCCTCAGATGTCCCTAATCACTTCATACCCAATACGATCGATGCAAGCGATTACATGCGTTTGACTGACCTTTGACTAGCTTATTTCACTTCCATTGGTCATGAACTTCCCTATCTTACTATTGGCTCAGAGTTTCAAGAAACTAATGCTACCATTGCATCCGAAACGTGCCAAAACCCTAAGATTGACTATCTATTTGCATTATTTTGATATCGAGAGGTCTTGATGAGCTTATTTGTGCATGAATCTAGGACACGACCAATGCAAGCGATTAGGCTCATCTGGAAATGTTGGATAGGCCTAATCGCTTGCATCGGTCGTGTCTGGAAATCAATACAAAAAGCCTTATCAAGACCTCCGGGTATCGAAATCATGCAAATAGACAGTCAATCTTAGGATTTTGGCACGTTCCTGACGCAATGATTGCATTATTTTGTCTAAATTCTTAACCAATAATAAGATACAAAAGTTCACATGCAATCTAAGCTTCAGGATGACCTCCTTTGGACATGACCAATTCAAGTGATTAGGACCGATGCAAGTGATTAGGCCCATCCAATATTCTCTGATGACCCTAATCGCTTGGATTGGTCGTGTCTCATGCTTTGTTTCTACTTGTGTTCCAGTTATTTCTATGACTTTAAAAGTTTCCTTGGAAGTTTTCTGACCTAGGTTTTCAATTTTTTCCATAGTTATCTATATTGGATGAAGACAACCACATTGGAAGGGGGAAGGGAACAAGGAAAACCATAGAGGAGAAAGGAAAGACAAAGATGGATATTCATTCAATGATCCACTATCTTCCAAAATTGAATCCAAAATTATTTTGTGTTATTCATAAGCAATATAGTGAAGAGGAAAATTTTGCACTATTCTCCTTGAGGACTCTTTCAAGATACATGGGTTTTACTTCAATACCCTTTAATGCATACATAGTTTTGCTGCTTGAAAGAATAGCTCCATTTAGAATTTTTGGATATGCCCTAGGATTCAATGCTTCAAAGGCAGACTACTTCCTTTGTTACTTAAGCTATGCAATGGTTGCAGGTGTGTCAGATGTTAAAAGTATTGTTGGCTACAGGAGAAAAGAGTACCTCAGATATAGAGGAGATTTGCTAGAGCCAAGTTCATTTAAAAGACTCAAGATGGATTAAATATATTTCTTTTCAAAGCTTATTACTCATGAAATGTACATAGATACACATATTTATTGCCCAAGGGGATACAAGACATTGCAAATATGAAGGATGTAATCTTTTTTTGTGTAATTGATCCATGTCCTAATATTAACATCGATCCATGATCTATTTTTGTCTAGTGAAAGTCCTATTTATGTGATGATAATAATCTTTTTTTTTGTAGGTTATGGCTAGGACAAAGAAGACAGCAAGGAATTCTCTCCAATCACAACATGGAAACTCCGAAGTGTAAGCCTTGCCATACGTTTTGTTGTGTTCTATTTTAAAGCCTTGCCATCCATTTTAAATTTAGATTTACCTTGCAGTGCTGCTAAGCTTCTCAAAATGCATATTGATCAAAACATTCCACGAATTCCTAAATTGAATGAAGAACAAAGGTTTGGATACATTCAAATACATCTGCCATTACAAAAAGACAACACCTCATGTGGCTGGAGAGTGATTGAAAATGCAGTAAGGTTCTTGGAAAGCAGGTTTTACAATCCTGAGTTAAACTTGTCAGACTATCCAGATGCTTGGGTCATCTTGATCAAGGAGAGAGCAATAAATGCCATTATGACACATGCAATATGCCCTTATGATCCAAACTCACCTCCACCACCACACCACATAAGAAGAAGTCTAAAGAAAAGAAGAAAGGGTTTCCTATTCACTCCCTAGTGAAGCATGGGCCAAAGAATAAGAGTAGAGGTGAGGGCTCCAAAAAGGGTAGAAAAGAAGGGTGAAACATTATATTTTTGAAATGTAAGATTGTAATCTAATGTGTAACCAACACATGTTGGAATATTTGTTGATGTACAAATTTTATGTAATTATGCCAGTCTTCATTTGGAAGATGGTCATTGTAACTATATTTATATGCCTTGAGTAATGTAATATTGCATTGATCCTCTTGAGAACTAAGTGTAGCTCAGTGATGAGTAGCACCTCCTTTAATGTCAATCCGGGAAGACGTGAGGATGGTATGAAGACCTCGAGCAAGTGGAAGCACAAGTGCGTGAGTGAGAAGCACACCAACATGCACACACATACACACACACGCGCACACACGGTAAGACAAAGAGTGAGGAGCAATGGAGTTCTTTAGATTACTTTCACAAGCTCTTACAAGTTCGTTTCAATTACAATCTAACCCCAAAAATGAGCTCTCTAGCTCTTTTTATAGTTTTTGACTAGCTTTTGGCCCTGTCCAGACCTAGTGTCCGGCCTAGTTAAAAATTAGGTTCCAGGGCTTATTTGAGGGCTCAAACGAAGTCTAAAAATTATGAAATTTGGTACGATGGTACTTCTAATACTCCTCAAGCTCGAGGACTCCTCGGCTTGCACAAAATGGAGTCTAATCTACCAAAAACGGGATTTACAATGTTTGTGTAGTGATTAAAATCACTTGGGTTGTACATAATCTATGGGAAAAAATGATCTGGCCTTGTTGCCGTATTGTGCATGACTCCTTTATTGCTTTGTATGCCAACACTCCCCCCTTCCTAGCGTCTGTCGCCCCTGACAGACCTTTGTTCCCTCGGGTGGTCGATGTAATATTGGATGACATTGGTGGCCAGTTCATGTTCTCCTATCCTTAAGCCTCTTGCTAGATCGGCTTCCAATGCCTCCCAATTTATTGCACCGGGGGTCTCTGGTTGCGGGGTGGTGTAGTACTCTGAATACATTGCTTGTTCACAAGCAAACAGTTGAAGCAGATGTGTCGGCTTTGGCGCGAAAATCTCCGAGTGGTACTCCCAGAACCCTGATCTGAACATTTCTTCGAAGGTCTGTTTGTAGCAGGCGGGGAGGTATTTGATGCGTGCATGCCAAGCGTAAGCCACACGGATACTGGGGGTGGTGCTCATGTCATACACCAAGTCGTAATTTCCATTGCTAAACCCCGGAAGGCGTACCTGTGGTGCGGCTGCATTTCTAAAGGTCTTCAGCACCACTTGCATCATATCGAAGATTTTAAGCATCATTTGCGCTGCTACATCTTGCATGGGCTTCAAGCGCGGCATCCAGTGGCGAATGGTCCCCATCATATATGCTACCGATGGTGGTCCTTGTGGTGGCGCTATGTACGGGTAGTTCAGCCATTCCTTGCATTGCGCATTGTTCTGTACCTTGATATTAAATGCCTTCCACGACCTGCGGCGGGGGACTGGACCGTAGCATGGGTTGTACAGGAGGTGCAACGGCGCGTTGTTCCATGTGCGTAGCATTTCTGGATAAGTCTCTAAAAGTTTCTGCCGCCATGTTGGTTGACGAATCTTGCCTTTTCGCACCTCTGGAGGAAGGTCTTCGGGTTGAAATTGGGTCGCAAAAGTAGGAATCTGACCCGTGACTCTTTGTATTTCTGCATTATAATCAGCCAAGATAATATAATATGGCCTGTACTGGAGTTCCGATGAGAGAATCAGGCGTCTCGATGACAAGTTCTTGAAGTAATCTGATTGTAAAACAGTCTCCTCTATGACCCTCATAGCCTGATTTTGCACTACGGTGCGCTCTTCATGCGAGGTCCCTATTTCCTCCACTTGTCGTAACCATGGCGGCCGTGGTGCCTCGAACGTGTCCTGCGCTTCTTCTGTTTGTTGGCCTCCTGGGAATGGTTGCGGATCATATTCTTCATCAAACGTTTGTTCCACAGGAATTTGCACAACTTCTTCGTCCGTGGGAGCCTCCGGAGGGGAAGATGGCCTCTCATATTGTAGTAGGCGTGTCTGCAATTCAGTTACCTGTTGCTGGAGATCTTTTATGGCCTCTACGTCGGAGGGAAGCGAAGCTGCAGAGGGGGTGGTTGTAGGGGCAGCTGTTGGGCCTTGTTGGTGTTCCTGCTTCAGTTGTCCTAGCTCCTCCGATAGCTTATCATGTGCTTCGAGTAGCATGGCATAATCTTCCAATATAATCTTGATATTATCGGGGGTCACTGCTTGAAACTTGGACGGGCTGATGGGTGCCCCCGGTGTGCTCTCAATAGCTGCCTCCAGGTTCTCTTGATTTTGTATTTGCAGACGTCTGTTCTCTTCCTGAGCAGCCGCAAGATGGCGTTTAAGTAGCGCCATATTTCGCTGAAGTTTTGAGTTGCGTTCCAGTTGTGTCCGTAGGTGACTTTCTACCACCTGCACTGCTTCCTGATCTACGTTCTGTAGCTGTACTTCCAATATATTATGGGCGTCTTGGAGGGTTTGGAACTGTGTGTGGAGGCGAGCATTCTCCTCTTCTAGTACCGCAAGGCGGAGCTGTAGTGTCGCTGAGTGCTCTTGCAGGCGTGCGTTTTGTTGCTGGAGCTGAATGTAATCTGTTCTTAAATTTGATATACAAGCCAACATGGTGTCCAATGCATTACCTATAGATGAGTGGGGGGTGTTTACTGTGGAAGATGCATGGGAAGGGAATTGGGGAAGGGAGACAGTGAATGATGTGTCTACGAAAGTTGTGTGTGTGGGTGAAATTGGTGGAGGGGGAATGGGAGGAGGTGAAACCGTGGGTGGAGGTGCCGTGGGTGGTGAAATGTCCATCCCTTCAGGAGTGGGTGTTAGTGTGGGGCCTGCCATATACACTGGTATGGTAGGTGGTGTGTGTGTGGAAGTGGTGAATAGATGTGAAGTGGGGTGGGGAGCTGAAAAGACAGGGAATGGTTGAGGGCCTGGTTGAAAAGCCCTAGCAAAGATGTCCTGGAGGGATTGTAGAAATGGAGAGAGGGATATCGGGGGTTGGGGTCGTAAATTTGAGGAGGGCTGAAAGGGTTGCGTGGTAGCAGGGAAGCCCATGAATGTGGATCTGGGGTCAGGATGACCGGTGGCTGAAGGCATTGGGGATGGTTGTCCTAGGGCAGGCTCGGGAATGGTTTCGGTGGGTGGTGTAGTGATGGGGTTTGCGTCAAAGACCGGGTTATCAATGGTAGAGAATAGGGTGGCACTAGAGATCGGAGTACGGAAGGTGAAGGTGGGGTCGGTGGGTTGAGCAGTCGATGTGGTTTCCACTGTTTCTCTTCTAGGAGGTGATGGTGGGGGAGTGGATGGTAGTGGTTCGGTGGACTCCTCATGGGTGGCGGGGTGCTGTTGACTAGCTGTTTGAGAGGTTGGTGTAGTAGTGGGCTCTTCTGCAACTGTAACGGGAATTTGGATATTTTTACCTGAGCGAGGTCGTGTCTGGAACCTTCGTGGGTCATATTGAACTGGAGGCCTCTGAATGGCAGTGCGCACAGCTTCTACAACTCCATATGTTTCTGCCATCAATAAGAGACCTTCCCTGTACTCTGAGTCAACTCCCGCTTCTTCCAACAACTGAGTCATAAGTACTCTGCTGCTCTGTTCAGTGAGTAACTGCTGCGATCGCACTCTTTCCATAATCTGATACAGCCTTCGGAGTTCTGCTGTATATGCTGGGGCTTCAGTGGTCTCTTCTTCATATGCTTCTTCTTCTTCCGGGTGTCCGTGTTGTTGGCTTTGCTGAGCGTCACTCCAATGGACATGTCTACCGTCTGTAGAATTTCTTCTTCTCCGTGAGGATGTGCCCTGCTCCTCTGCCTCTGAATAAAACTCCACATCAGAGAATTGTGTGCTTTGTAGGAATGCTTCGAAATCCTGGGGGTCCAGTCCTTCAGCCTCTCCAGTGGCAGCAAACTCGAATTCAGGTGTAACCGGAGGAGCCGATGGGGTGGGTTGTGTCGTAGTGTCAGATTCCGACCTGGGTATCCTAATGGTAAAAGGAGGTACCGTGCCCTCTCTTAATGGTGATGCCTCAGGAGTAGTCAGGACTTCCCTTGTCTGGACACACGGAATTGCGCCCCTCATGCGCTTGGACTGATGTGTGGATGTCTTGAGCCTTTTAAACATTTGTAACTGTGCCCAAGTTAAGGCACGCTCAATGGGGACATCATATGCCAAGCATCGGTAAATGATGCGTGTGAGTGCACAGCATCCGTTCACCACTAATTTCCTAGAAGCCCGTTTGTTCGCTTCATACAACTGATCTATAATCCACACTGGTAGCTTAATAGGTAGCGCACCTGCTTCCGCCAAGTAGAGAGCAAACCAGATCTTCTTGTGTGGTTGCGTGAATTGGTCTTGACCGGGGAAGGCGAAATGTTGCATGCACATGCGGAGAGGGATGGACACATTTGGGGTGAGGGCTGCCATGTCTTTCAGCTTCACTACTTTCCTGTCCTTCATGTTGTTGGGAACGAGAGCATCCTTTTCTGAGGGCACATGCGTGCCATGCATATTTAAAGCATCACTCACCAGCTCCACAGTAAGTTCAAACCTCTTCAACTCGTTGTTGCCCAGCAATGAGGGGAGAACAAAGGATCCGGGTTGGTCCTTATCTTCATGAGCTTGTAATGTAGAGACCAGATAGTAACATCGGAGGAGGTCGGGTTTAGGTAGTGGGGCTTCAAAATATTCCGCCAACCCTGCTCGTTGCCATATGGTCTGTAGATCTTCGGTGTTCTGTAAAGTCTCGAACTCCTTGGAGAAAAATTGGAATCGCACCCATGATCTGTCATACTCGCATTTAGACTCCCAGATATACTTGGCCTCACCTAATGGACCGGGCATGCCATTGAACCAATGAGAATTCGCATGAACTCTTTCCGTGATTCCTGTAGGGGGATCTGGCACCGGGAGTTGCTGGAGGTGTTGCATCTCCACTGGTCGTTCAGTCGGGGGCACATCCACAGGTAGGCTATCCACATCAATCCCTGCAGTGAGTATCCCTACTTGTGAGCCCGAACCTGTCGCATCTGCCATTTTTCTTCTTGCTTCCTGATTCTGTGAGAATATAGAATCATGTGTTAACATCGTAATGGACAAAATAAATCCGTTGTTGTCCCCGTTACAACATTAACATGAGGTAGATGGTGAGTTAGTGGTTAGTAAGTGCACGAAGACAGTGAGTGTAGTTAACGTTTGTGTATTCCTAGGAGACTAATGCCGTTAGTAAGTGGGGTGAATTTGCAAATCGGGGTCGGGGGGTTTATTACAGATCTTAGACTGCCAAATGCAGTGGATGGGCTTTGCTTTCGGTTTCGTAGAGACTCCAGAGAGCTGTGTCGGTGTCGCTGTTTGGGAGTGGGGCCTTTTAGGGACCCACTTATAAGTGATTACATGCATGCTCATGAGTCTTGGTGTGTTCCTAAGTGTTGAGCACGAGGGAATACTGGTTGTACTCGTCGATGGGTTATGCTGCATAGGTTGTGGCCTTGGTGTAACTACTTGTGCCCTCAAGCAAGCCTTAGGCACCCAAATTTGTCTAGATTGTGGGCTTGCCTTCATCGACTTCTTGGGCTCCCAAATAGATTTTACTTTAGCAGAAGAATTTCTGACAGACTTCTTATTAGCGTCGTGTTGTTGGTTACTAATAAGAGGCTTTGCCCGTGTAGTTGACGGTGGTGCACCCGGTCGTTCGCCTTTCCGCACCCACACCTGGTTTATTTTCTGGGACATTCTGCTGCGCAGGTACTTTTGATCTCGGACATAGGTAGTACTCGGCTTCTTCTGCTTGTGATCCGCCTTTGGTTGCTGCCTCTTTCTGGCCTTTGGAAAAGAAGGGAGTTCAGTTGCATCCCTGACTCCTTTTTTGCAAATATCATTCCTCTGCAACACAGGGTTTTGAACAAGAACAGCATGGTCATCTTCATGTGTACCCCTGGAAGGACCAGGAGTCTGTGCCTTTCCTAGCTCCTTGAGTGCTCCATTGTCTAATTCTACTGTGACTCGACTATGATTGAGCCAAACCTGGAGAAGTCCACTTCTTAGGTTTAGATTGACTGCTTGGTCATAGATCCAATCCTGACCCAAGACGAGAGGTTCAGTGAGATCCTCATCTTGACACACTAGTACTTTAACGGTCATTGCCTCATCGTGAATGTAGAGGGGAAGTTCCACCTCGCCCATGCAAGGGGTTTCCACGCCTCCCAATCCTATGAGATATGCTTCCACAGGATTGACAGTCAATTGTAATTCTTGGCAGTAAGACAATTTAACAGCACTAGTGGCTGCACCTGAGTCAATCAAGGCTCTTACGGTTTTTGCACTCTTTCCTTGTCCTATATCTAAGGTTACGAAAGGACGTCTATCAATTATCCTTTGCGAGCTTGTTCCTGCAACTTCACACATGGCCATTGGAAATCCTTGGTCTGCATAGTCATTCGCTCCAGGCTGATCTCTACCTTGCCTTCGTAATTTCATCCTTCTGATGCGTTCTAAAGCTTCAGCTTGAGCTTCTTCTCTAACTCGCTTTTCTTCCTCTTTGCGTTTTTTAGCAGTGTTGAGTCGACTGAGCATTTCCTCCGTGAGGGGTTCTTGATACAACTTGACTCTGCATCCGCTAATATAGTTTGGGAGAACATCACCCTCTAACGTGGCTAGTTGTACTGCTCCGCTCGTGGAGATCCTATTGATGATCATAGGTCCGTAGCCTCTCTTTTCTAGCTTCCTGGTGTGTTGTTTTAGTGTATAAACTAAAACTAAATCTCCTGCTTTCAAGCCCTTATCCTTCACATGGGCATCAAAATATGCCTTCTGTCTCTTCTTGGCTGCATATATTCCTGCAGCGGCTCTCAGTCTTGTTTCCCCTAATCGTTCAAGGTCAAAGATCCTAGAGGAGAGCTCATGACCTGTCCATTCGTGCTCTTGTGCTACTTTCAATGTAGGGATCAAGAAGTCCAAAGGTAACACAGCGTTTTGACCGAATACCATCTGAAAGGGGGTGGCTTGGAGTACCGTTTTGTAGGCAACTCGGTATGCCCAAACAGCATGGTGTAGCTGTTTGTCCCAATCAGAGCGTTTAGTGTTCACTAATTTCGTCAGTACATTGCATAAAATCTTATTAGTACTCTCAGCTTGTCCATTAGCTTGAGGGTGATAAGGGGCAGACTTCTTGTGTATTACCAAGAATTCTTGGAGTAGATTTTCAATCACTTCGTTCAAGAAATGAGTGCCTCTATCACTTACAAGCTCTATGGGTAGCCCATATCTCGTGAATACATTCTCAAACAAGAATTTGGCAGTTGTTTGAGCATCGTTCTTGGTTGTAGCTTTTACCTCAACCCACTTGGTGAGATAATCTGTTGCCACAATGATGTATTCTGCATGAGAACCCTTAGCTGGGGGATTAATAGGACCTACGAAGTCTATTCCCCACTTAGAGAATGCACGTCCTCCCATCATAGGTTTCAGTGGCATCTCATCTTTGCGTATAGGATACTGAGTCCTCTGACACACATCACACCGTTTCACATAGGTATGTGCATCCATGTGAAGGGTAGGCCACCAGAAGCCCGCAAATAATATCGCCTTGATCACCCGATCTGGTCCAAAGTGTCCTCCTGCTACACCTTGGTGAGCTGTTTCCAAGATCTTCAGATATTCATTTTCGTGGACACATAGTCTCAGGTAACCATCTTTACCGCGCTTATATAGATTATTACCGATGAGTGAGTAATCCTGGGCTTCTTGTTCTAAACTCCTTTTCCTAGCTAGAGTCATGTCTGGGGGAAATGTGTTTGTCCGCAAGAATGATACTAGAGGATCACTCCAATGTGGCACAATGGATACTTGATAGAGAGTGGCATGTTCCACAGGTGGTTTAGTGCAACAGATTGGGCATTCCTTGCACAACTTTTGGACATCAGCTTCCATAGTTGGCCAATGCACTCCGAATCTCTTTAGAGTCTGCAAAGTTCTTTGCTTTGAATGGTGTTGCTCTAACGCACCTACATGTGCTAATTGCAACCATTTCGCGTACTCATCCTCTTCTACGCAACAAGCCAAGATCCCTTGATCTGTGTGCTTGTACATGCTTCCTGCCATGATATGGTACTTTTGGGCTTTTACGATCTCTCTATTCCGTGTGTTTACGACTGGATGATTAGGCCCGTATGTCAATACTGGTACCAATGGCTTAGCCCAATGCGGTACAACTTCCAAATTAAACAAGTAAGCATCAGGAAGGTCATCTGACACTCCTTGTGGGGCTTCTCCCGATGTGAGCCTAGAGAGGTGATCTGCTCTCAAGTGAGTCCTCCCTTTCCTTACCACAACCTCAAAATCATATTCCATTAGCAAGAGAAACCATCTTACTAATCTTCCTGTATTGCATGGCTTGTTTACAAGATATAACAATGCCTGATGATCAGTAAAAAATTTAAACTTATTTGCAAGCAAATAGTGTCTGAATTTTTTGACTGCATAAACCATGCCTAATCCTTCGCGCTCTGTAGTGGTGTAATTCCGTTCAGCCGCATTCAATTGTCTACTGGCATAGGCAATTGGAAGATCCATATTACCTTCACCAGTAGGTTGTGCGAGCACACATCCAATGGCATAATTGGATGCATCCACGTGAACATGGAATGGCTTATTCCAATCTGGTGTGGTCAAGATTGGTGCTGAACACAATCTTCGTTTAAGCTCTTGGAAGGAATTCTCACATTCATTCGTCCACTCAAAGTTAGTCAGAAGTCCGTACATGGGCTTTGCAATGACAGCATACATGTGTATAAATCGTCGATAATAACCGCAATGCCCCATGAAAGCTTGTACTTCCTTGACATTCTTTGGCCTAGGTAGCTCTGCTATGGCTCTCACTTTCTCTTCGTCGGTAGATATGCCATTCTTTGACACTATGTGTCCTAGAATCTTGCCTTGCCTGACCATAAAAACGCACTTTTCTGGGTTTAGGCAGACTTGATATTCTCTACATTTGTCAAAGATTTGTCTGAGTTCAGGAATATGGGTTTGTCTAACGTTGGAATGAGCACAAAGATCATCAACATAGACTTCTAAACTCTTCCTTAGGAACTCCTTAAACACATGGCACATCAGTCTCTAGAAGGTAGCTGGTGCGTTGGTAAGCCCAAATGGCATTACTCTAAAAGCAAAAATGCCCCATTCTGTGGCAAAGGCTGTCTTATGCTGATCCTCTGGAGCTATGGCTACTTGATTGTAGCCAGAAAATCCATCAAGGAAGCTGTACACTTCCTTGCCTGCCACTCTTTCTAAGAGATGTTCTGTGATGGGAAGCGGATAGTTATCTCGAATCGTGGCGGCATTAACCTTTTTCAAGTTAATGCACACACGCAGCTTGCCATTCTTCTTGGGCACCACTACAATGGGGGACACCCATTCAGTGTGCTCAATTTCGTAGATAAATCCAGCTTCAACCAGTCTATCTATCTCTTCTTTGATCTTAGCAGCGTAATTATCGTTATATGTATAAGGCTTTTGCTTAGAGGGTTTGGCATCTGAGGTCATGGGGATGGTGTGTGAACATATGTCAGGGTCAACACCTTTCAAATCCTTGTAACTCCAAGCGAATACATCTCTGTATTCTCTTAGCAAGGTAATCAATTCGTACTCTTCTTCTTCTGTCAGGTCATGGCCTATATACGTACATCTCTCCTCTCCTTCTTCTAGGGCCACTACGATTTTCTTGGTAGTTTCTTTGTTATCATAGGCCTCTCCTGATTGTGCCTCTCGTTTGGGCATTCTAATCATGACTCTCCTGTCATCTATCTCATACTTCTTAAAATTTTCTGGGACCTCAAACAAAGATTCTTTCTCGTCTGGTGCGGCTTCTCTCTTTTTTCGTTTCTTTCCTTCTTCCTTCGGGGTCACATGTGTTGTTAATCTTACATTAGTTGTAACCTCTCCATGATTCTGAGGTTGAAATTCCACTTCCTGGAGATATTCTTCATCTGATGCAAATGGTGGGTCCATAATGATTGACTCTAGATCGGAGTCACTTGCATCCTCAAATGCATCAGGGCTAGGTTCGCATTCTTCTAGAATTGCCTCTCCCCTGATTGGCTCTATGGAGAAGACTGAAATATCATAGCCATCCTCATCACAGTGAGGTGTCCATTGTTCTTCATTGATGGCTACGTCCATTGTTGCTAAAATTTCCGCCCAGCCATGGGGTTCAAATTCCTCGTCTGGAAAAACTACTGGTGCATAGGCTGGGTCTTGGATTGATCTATGGGTTTCTTTCGCACCTACCTCTCTGGCTTTCTCTCTCTTCTCTTCTTCTACTGCTACCTTGCACATCCATAAGTGAGTATCTTCATGCATCCATGAGGATCCAGACCCTATGGAATGCACCGATTCTGTATCATCTTTGGCTCTATGGATGGGATTCCATTGGATAGGAGGGACATCTCTGTGAGAATAATCTTTGAGATTGACTTTGGTTGTAACACCTAAGTGCTGCAGGTACAAAGAATTGGTCCCCCAATCCTGTACCACTTGCAATTGTCGCATGAATGGTCTTCCTAAAATCATCTCATAGGCATGATTTTTGCTGAAGTCACATATGGCAAAGGTATGTTCAAACTCGACACCACAAGTGGTGAGAGTTATTCCTTCCAGCAATCCTAGGGGTCTCTCTATGTGACCATCGGCCATTTGCAATTTCATTCTTGTTGGCCTGAGAGCTGGCTTGCCCCAACGCTTCCATAAGGAGGTAGTGGCAATTGCAACTCCTGCACCTGAGTCCAAAATTGCCTTCGTGGTGTAGTCCTGGTAGGTGATGGGAATATAGGTGTTCCCTTCTTCGCCTTCACACATATCCCCTATCTTATCCAAGGGAATTTCTGGCACTGTCCTATGGGATCCTACCCGGGAATAAGGTTTTGCAACTTCAGTTACTCGACTGGCTGCACATTTCCGCGCGTTTAGTCTATCCTCAGGCAGTTTTTCCAAAGTGAGATCGCAATGCACCTCGGTGTTCTTTACTACCTCCGTGTTCCTAGGTATGACTGAGTCGTCGTTCCTTACCATGACTGTGGGTGCTCTCATACATGTGGACTTTGCTTCCCATGGGCCTGTGAAGTGGGGTAGCTCTTGTATGGAATTCGAATCAAAGTCTAATCTCTCGTGAGACTGAACACTCTCATGCTCCCCGTAAATAGATGGGATGTCTTGTGGGAATTGGTCGTGTGCATCGTCCACAAGTTCAAAAGGAGGGGCGACCTCGCTTTCGTTATCCCATTTGTCTTCTTGAATCTCTCGTAGGAAGTCTGGCGCAAACCGAGTCATAGAAGAAGAAGTGTCTGGCTCCGTAGAATTGGGCGCATAAGCAACCTGTGAAGGAGGGCTGGTTCTATTGTTGGCTCTCTCCTCGTTCTCGCAAATGACTGGAGCACAAGCTTCTTGGGGAAGGTTACTTATTCTATTACTTTTCCGAACAGGCTCATACACTCCCTGAGAAGGAATGTAGGCAACCTGTGGAGGTACTTGAGCTTTCGAGGGAGGCTCATCTGCCTTTTGGGGGGGAAGATAAGCTTCTTGAGGAGGCCCACGGGCTTCCTGAAGAGGTTGGCTTATCCGTTCTCTTGCCCTTTCCTTCCTTTGAGGGGTAGGTTCCTTTTCTGGCTGTGCTATTAGCCTCTCTATTCTTTCTAAGGAGGGGAAGTTGTCCGGTTTAGGGGCATTGGCCACATACACTTCTGATTGGGAATGATTCCTGTTTTTGCTTGCTTTTTCTTGGTCTTGATTTTTTTCTTCCTTTTCAGATCTTGCAATTATCCTCTCTAACTTCTCTAGGAATCCATCCAAATGTAATTGCGTTTTGGCTGTGCCTGAGTAATTGAAAAGGCGACTGGCTTCAAACATAGTCTGAGCCAATGCGACCATTTTCGCGCATAGTTTGGTTCTTTCTATCTCTAGGTCAGCTCTAGGATAGCACTTGTCATGATCCGTGACGTTTGGCCCTTCTTGGATTCTGGCCTGATATGCTTTAAGCATCATGTCTATGTCTTCGGGAGTGGGATCAGCTAATACCGATCCTGGTTGGGGTGGTGGGTGGGTTACGTGGGCTGTCTTAGAGGGTGAAGGGATGGAGGGTGATGGGGATGGTAGCGGTGGGAATGTGTGAGAGTGCGGTTGAGATGTGATCTCTATGATTTTAGCCTTGGTTTCTCGTAGACTTTCCTCAAGTTCACTCATCTTCTTTGCCCATTGCCTTTTCATGCGTTCTCGGCTATCTTTCCAAGCTCTCGTTCTCTTTTTATTTTGGCTCTCCGTATCGCTAGCATCTGGGGTCTTTTCCTGGCCTACCCCTTGGTTTTGTTGCAGTGCCTGAGCCCTAGTGACTGCCTGTATTGGTGCAGTGGAAGTGACACTTCCTGAGGAGTCTACCACTAACCCAACAACGTTGATAGGGGTGATTTTTGGCATGCTATTGGGGTTCTTTGGGCAATCTCGTAAGAGATGCTCTTTTCCGCAATCTTGGCAAAAGCCTTGGATAGTCAAGGACTGAGGTTGTGTGGGCGGAGGCAAGGGACAATCACGAATGAGGTGATCTCCTTGGCATCTGTAGCACGGTCCTCTTGGGAATGGGGGTCTTACTTGCCTAGATTGAGGCCTAAGATTGGGGTTTGCATACATGACGTTCGTGTAATCTGATTCCCAACTAGGTTCATTCAGCTCTTCACTATAGTAGGACTCACCATGTTCTGGAGACTGCATGTAGTAAGCCTGGGGGCTATCCACATGGGTAGAATCAAAGCTATGATCACTTGGGTCATTTTCAGAGATCAAGGATGTTACAGGGACTATAGCTCTATTCAGGTTTTCTTCTGCAACAGCATACTTTACCGGAATCACATTAGCTGGGGCTGGGGTTTGTTGTGCTAGCACAGGTTGAGGCCTTTGTTGGTTTTGATATTGAGGTTGGAAATTTTGTTGTGGCCTGCCATATGGTTGTGGAGGGTACTGGTTCTGGTATCTGCCTTGTTGGTAGTGTTGAGGGTAGGGTTGCCTAACAGCCTGCTTGTTGTATGGGCAATCTTGTGCGGTGTGGTTGGTGTATCTCCGTTCTATGGTGCAGTACTGGCTACTAGGGTTTACTTGGGGTTGAGCCATAATAGGGCAGACATTCGCCATGTGGTCACCACCGCATGTATAGCATCTTTTCACTGGGGCAAACCTTGGGATTTGTTTGCTAGTTACACCTAATTTCTGAGCTACTTTTTCGGCAAGTTCCTCAATTGATGTGGACTGCGTGGAAGAGTGGCTAGATGCACTATCTGAATCTTTGTAAATTTTGGACAACTCTAGCTCTTCTCCTAGGTTATCTTCAATGTCAATGCACATACGTACACATTCTTCTATAGTCCTAGGGTCTTTCAGATACACATAGGATCTCAATTTTGGGCTCAGCAATCCGTCAAGAAATAAGGCTACTTGTTTAGCAGATGTGGGTAGCTCCGAAATAGGGCACCTTTCAAGATATTGTCTAAATCTTCTTCCTGCAAGTCTCACAGTCTCTTGAGGGGTTTGCTTGAAGCTGTGAATCAGTGAGGAGGTGTTGTGTCTTATGCCGCTCTTAGAGAACTCTACAATGAATGCCTCTAGGAGTTGATCTATGCTCCTGAACTGGCGTTCATCTAATGGCTGAAACCACGTAAGTGCTGTGTTCCTAAGGGTTAGACCGAAGGCATTGTACTGCGTGAACAGATCCTCCACTTGTTCAGCTCTCAAGACTTGCTTGAACTCTGCCACATGATCATAGGGATCTCCTGTGCCGTCAAAGTAATTCTTCATGGACTTAACTAGCTGGGTGGGTCTCAAAGTTCTTGTGTGCTCTCTAGGTCTCGGCAGAGGGAATCCATCTACATTTCTTTGGTTCCTGTGGGCTCTATGCATCTCGGGTTCTACCCTATTCGTCTCGGTTCTCGTTCTTTCTCTGCCCACTGGGTTGGCAAAACTTACTTCTGGTCTATCCCTACTTCTATCTCTTTGCGTACCATGAGCTTGGGAAGTTCCAACCCCAGGGTGACCATAGGATACATTTGATCTTGGTTGGGGGAAAATAAATTCGCCCTTCCAAGTGTAGGCATGCCTATCATTTTCTGTCACCACAAAGATCCGTTCTGAAGCATGATCTAAGTAGGTCACTCTGCCTGGGCTATCCGGATCCTTAAACTCATAGATCATGATTGTTCCTATATCAGTTGGGTGATCCGGTTTATATCTCCAAAAGGCTTCGTCCGTTTCTCGATTGAGAAGCAAATCTATGCACTTGTTATCTTGGGGGACCCACTCAGGCGTGATAATCCTAGTGAGAACTGATTTACCGCGAGGGGTTCTAGGTTCCACTCCCATGTTTCCTTGTTCCAAGTCACCTAAGTCCGCTTCTGAAATTACATTTCCAAATTCATCTGTCCTATCTGGATGACTGGTGACTACGTATATGGTTCCTTCCTTGTCCAGGTATGCACCGTTTTCAAACTTGACAGCTGGGTGCTCTAGTCCTATGGATTGGTCAGGGTTTTTAATCTGGACCACAGATCTTCCTAGGCCGTCCTCATAGATGCTAGCACCTAATCGGTTGGTCCTAAGGTATTCCAACTGTGTTTTGTAAGGGCCTTCTACCCTGTACAAGTAAGGCACACCTGAACTTCCCGTAGGCCTGTCCATGCCTTGAGACACCTCTGACTCACTGGTATCAGAGCTAGGGTAATGAGAGTGGCGACTCAACTGCTGAGTCCAAGACCTTGCAGTGTGATTGACACTAGCCTCTGAAGACCTAAGGCTTTGTCTCTCTCTTACTAGGTGTCGTCCTGATCTAAGGTTCATATGCCTAACTGATTAGCCCAATTCTTTGCCCAGAGTACAACCTCGTTGCCGATCAATTGGTACCAGTCACTTGATTCTTTTTAGTTATTCCTCGTGTTTCAAGTCTTGTCTGCTATTACGTCGTCAGGAATACTTGAATGTTCTTCTTACTTTCAGGTTGATCGTTCCACGTTAGGTTCTTTCCTTTATGTTGTCGACAGTACAGAGGTTAAGTTTTTAGCTTGAACTTGAGTTTTTAGGTAGTCTTCAACTTGATAGTGGCCTATCGTCGCCCTGACTTACTCCTACTTCTAATCGTTCTTAGCCTAAGCTAGGAATTGACGAAGAGGAGTTGAGAATATTCCGACCTTTGTTGCCGAACCTTGCTCTTTAGTGCTCGAGAAGTTGATTCTCAAGCGTGCGCAACACCCTTGCTTGGATGCTCTCAATCGTTTCTCAATAGGCCTGCATAAATCCCAAGATTAGCTCCAAGTAGATCTTTCAATTGACAGACAATTTATTTCAGACACTTTTTTAATGACCCTTGTTCCCCCTTTTGCATTGTTAGAAATTTACTCTGGAGCTCCCTTGGTGTTCCTACCCCTCAGTGTGTCAACTTCCAAATATCCTATCTGAAAATCAACGCGTTATTCTTATAAAAAACAGTTGAGGCGTGTAGTATATGTCACAAGCTTTCCGACAAGCCCTAGATCTCAGAAAATGGATTTCGTATGAAAAAGTTATGACCATTCAGGGTTTAGGGGGTTAACTAGACAAACAGAACCTTTCGGGGGTTTTAATACATTTTCTAAGGCCTTCGTAAGTAGATGAGTACATGAAAGTGCAAATATGCCCAAAATTTAGCCTAAATTTCCAAAAATTCACTCCTTAATTTTTTGCCGAAAATGCCTGTCTATCGCGATAGACGGTGTCTGTCGCGATAGACAGTGTCTATCGTGGAATTCTGTCTGTCGCGATAGACGGTGTCTGTCGCGATAGACGGTGTCTGTCGCGATAGACGCTATCTATCGTGGATTTCTGTCTGTCGCGATAGACGGTGTCTGTCGCGATAGACGGTGTCTGTCGCGGATTTCTGTCTGTCGCGATAGACGGTGTCTGTCGCGATAGACGGTGTCTGTCGCGGATTTCTGTCTGTCGCGATAGACGGTGTCTGTCGCGATAGACGGTGTCTGTCGCGATAGACGCTATCTATCGTGGATTTCTGTCTGTCGCGATAGACGGTGTCTGTCGCGATAGACGGTGTCTGTCGCGATAGACGGTGTCTGTCGGGGATTTCTGTCTGTCGCGATAGACGGTGTCTATCGTGGATTTCTGTCTGTCGCGATAGACGGTGTCTGTCGCGATAGACACTGTCTGTCGTGGATTTCTGTCTGTCGCGATAGACGGTGTCTGTCGCGATAGACGCTGTCTGTCGTGAAATTCGGTCTGTCGCGATAGACGGTGTCTGTCGCGATAGACTGAAAAAATGCAAATTTTTGAAAAACTTCTAGTGATCTAGAGTGCCCTCAAGGTGTAGGTTACCATGATAAACATGCATTCACAAAATGTTAAGATTTTCTGTCTGTCGCGATAGACAGAGGCTGTCGTCCCGGGACCTGTGCAGAGCCTGTCGTACCTGCGCACACTGCTGGGGATGATGGTACAACAAAAACCTGCAAAATAGCTCAGAAAACAAGCAAAAACAGCACATGCAAATTCGCTCTCTTGCTCTCTCACAAGTGGAATGGAGGAAATGAGGTGGAGATGGTGATATGATCAAAACTGAAAATTTTCGCGATGATGGAGATGGAGGTGGGAGATGGTGATGATGATGATGGTGATGAAGGTGGTGAAGAAAGTAAAAGAAAATCGATGAGAGTGAAGAAAATACCTATAACTCCAACGCGTCAACTCTACGTCTTACCATCACACGCTCGTCCTCAAAGCTCGTTCCCCGGCAACGGCGCCAAAATTTGGTGTAGCTCAGTGATGAGTAGCACCTCCTTTAATGTCAATCCGGGAAGACGTGAGGATGGTATGAAGACCTCGAGCAAGTGGAAGCACAAGTGCGTGAGTGAGAAGCACACCAACATGCACACACATACACACACACGCGCACACACGGTAAGACAAAGAGTGAGGAGCAATGGAGTTCTTTAGATTACTTTCACAAGCTCTTACAAGTTCGTTTCAATTACAATCTAACCCCAAAAATGAGCTCTCTAGCTCTTTTTATAGTTTTTGACTAGCTTTTGGCCCTGTCCAGACCTAGTGTCCGGCCTAGTTAAAAATTAGGTTCCAGGGCTTATTTGAGGGCTCAAACGAAGTCTAAAAATTATGAAATTTGGTACGATGGTACTTCTAATACTCCTCAAGCTCGAGGACTCCTCGGCTTGCACAAAATGGAGTCTAATCTACCAAAAACGGGATTTACAATGTTTGTGTAGTGATTAAAATCACTTGGGTTGTACATAATCTATGGGAAAAAATGATCTGGCCTTGTTGCCGTATTGTGCATGACTCCTTTATTGCTTTGTATGCCAACACTAAGCAAAAGTGACTTCATTGCATGGTTCAAGAAAAATTGAATTGGTCCTATCATGTTGAAAAGTTAAATGTGTGACGAGGATAGAGACATTTTTATGACACGACGGATGTAAGCGATACGGGCAATTAGACAATTTCGGATGGCTCATATCGCTTGTATCGGTCGTGTCATCCAATCTTTTCCATTTTTTCATACCATCCATTTTTTCATACCATCCATTTTGTCATATGCAAGTTCCTATATAATCATTGCACCATTGAAACCTCATCAAAATGTTGAAATTAATCAAAAAAATTTCCAATATGAATATAGTCCATAAAAAGCCATAATTGAAGTGATGTAATGAGTCACATTCTTAGTTACCATCCTGCAAAGGAAAATCAATGGAAGTATGGAAAAAGGTTCTAAAAGGGGAGATATATTATGTAAGAATTTCTTGGTTTATATTCTTGAATCACTTAGAATTTACTCATGCAAGTTCCTTTATAATCATTGCACAATAGAAACCTCATCAGAATCTTAAAATTAAACAAAAAAATGCCAATATGAATGTAGTCCATAAAAAGACATAATTGAAGTGATGTAATCAGCCACATTCTTAGTCACCATCCTATAGAAAAGTTAAATGTGAAGAGGATAGAGAAGTTTTTATGACACGACCGATGCAAGCGATATGGGCAATCAGAGAATTTCGGATGGCCCATATCGCTTGTATCGGTCGTGTCATCCAATCTTTTCCATTTTGTCATACCATCCATTTTGTCATATGCAAGTTCCTATACAATCATTGCACCATTGAAACCTCCTTAGAATCTTGAAATTAAACAAAAAAATTCCAATATGAATAGAGTCCATAAAGACATAATTGAAGTGATGTAATCAGTCACATTCTTAGTCACCATTCTACAAAGAAAAATCAATGGAAGTTTGAAAAAAAGCTTCTTAAAGAAGGAGACTTGTTACAATCTAAAGGGTTGGAACTTGATCACCCTGGGTGGCAGGCAAGTTATGCAAGATAATGTTTTCTCTGATCTAATGTTTACTATTGCATCATCAATTGAGAATCTAAACTGTGATGATGCCTCATTAAGGTATTCTAGGAGCTCCCTTACATTTCTGAATTTCCAATTTGCAGTGACAATTATTTTCCTAGATTGAAAATCTGGATGAATTGGTACTTCTGGACAGCTCTCCTCTGAATCCAA
The DNA here is from genome assembly GCA_020310875.1 of Ceratopteris richardii. Lineage (NCBI taxonomy): Eukaryota > Viridiplantae > Streptophyta > Polypodiopsida > Polypodiales > Pteridaceae > Ceratopteris > Ceratopteris richardii. The sequence goes on along the minus strand of MU261252.1, from coordinate 36,143 downwards.
GCTATCCAAAGTCCAAGCTCTTTTGTACATTACCTGTATTTTGTACAAGCTTTGGATCTTTTCTTAGATGAACATCGCCACCATGAAATCCCATTTCTGAAAGTAGAGATTCACATTTTTTAATGAAAATACCTCTAATATAGTGTGTTTTGTAACTAGTTTATGTATTGCAGATAATTCCTTGAAATCTCCTTGTAAACCATCCTTACCATCTCCTACAAATCTAATTACATCATGAATATTATGAAAAGGGGGATACCTTCTAGTTTGTGGATCAATTGGATAAAAAAATCCATCTGCCCATATGTCAATATGTTTTTTGCCTTCTTTCTGCAATCCATCGACATCAGAATGTTGAAGAGCCCTTCAGCATACCTTTCTTGTCGTTGCATACTGCTAACTGCACTATTGATATGGAACTTATCACAATGATTTTGGCTGGTTGAAGCTGAGTGAGAGTTCTTGTGTTGAGGTTCTCTATGGTCTACTACGAAGAGTGACGCGAAAGTCTCTAAAATGACATGAAAGAGAGAAACAAGCCTGCTATGGAAAGTAGAGTAAAAAAAGTGCGAAACGTCATAAGCACACATTATATAGGTCCGTGAACAAGAGGAAAATTCAAATTTTCATGAACGCCCGATGAGCACAAACTTCGAGGCATAAGATATCACACATACTTTTCATGATTATCACACGAGTTTCTCTCTCTTCAAAATTTGTACAAGGTACGTTTTAAATGCGCTTACACGGAATTTTTTAAAATGATTTGACAACTTTAATCCAGATTAAGCACAACTAATTGAAATCCTTACACTGCCCTTTTTTGGTCGTTTTTCGCCCTAATGTTTTAATTGATTCTTTCCTTTTCCAAGTGTTCATTATTCTCTCCGCTGTTTGAGATGAGATCACACTTCCTTGAGTGATGCTTTCCAAGATAGATGATCCCTTTAAGCTATCCTAGACTTCTGCACAATTCTCACATGTAACCAAGATGAAGGATAGTAGAGGAACTAGAAATGAAGATGAAAAGAAATAAAGAGCAAAAAAAGATGGTTGCACTACCTACAAAATCAAAATCCACTATCTACATTAACTAACCTAAATCTCCAAATCTCACCCTTAGAGGTAAGAGTGATGTTTGAGTGGATCTTTTGCTGAAGAGTTAAAGGCCTTCTTTCAAGCAAACTTTGGCAATCCTGTTGAATGATACTCATGTGCGATCATGTTGTCTATCACACAAGTTACCTTGGCATGATCTTTTCTCTCCCCAACAATAGCCAAAAAGTGTCCACTCATCATGTAGGATGCAATCACACACTTTTAAATTATCAATATATGAAGAGTATACCTCAACCAAGTTGTAGTTGGTGTCAAGCAGAGTATGTTATTGACTTATGTGTGCCTCTATAATCAAAAGTCCAACTTCAATCATATAATCCTTGTGGAATACATAAGGAATATCAATCGTGTAAGGAAGCGCTCTTATTCCTTTTTTCAAAGACTTAATATAATTTTGTCTCATTGAGGTTTCGTGATTCTCTTTTACTCTCTCAGAAATAGGGAGTTTAGGAAATATGTAGCCTATCTAATCTTATTTTTTATCCATTATTACTTTCACCATGAAGAGATCATAGCCCTCCTCATCCTGACATGGAGTTAGTGTTTTCTCATCAACTCCTGTATCTAACATTGCAAGGATCACAAATGAATCATAAGGTTCAAAATCCTCATTTGGAAACCTCATAGGCATATAGTAGAGTTTGGAGTTTGAGGTGTGCAGAAACACATGAACAACAAAAGGAAGAAGAAGAAGAAGCTTGGAGCACAACACACAATACTGAATCTATTACCAAGAGAATGTACAAAGATAAGTGATCCATTAGCATTATAGGCGTATATACAAGCTAGGGGAAAAAACCTCCTAAAGAGGGAAGAAAGTGTCCCGGTAGTCCTAGTGTGTTCACACACATCACTACCAAAATATATCAAAAAATCCCCCTTTGGAGTGATGTAGCAAACAAGGAGTTGGCACTCATGTATAAGGAAGTGCCAAGCTATGCGGAATCAATCCACAACAGGAAGTAAGCCCAAAGCTTTGTGGAAAGCTTCAAAATTCTCTCTAGGTAGAGCCATTGTGAAAAGTTATACAATGTTCTCCTATGTAGCAGAGAACCTCTCCCTAACACAATGATAGTGCACCGAAATGTGCTTAGTGCGAGCATGGAACATAAGGTTCCTTGCAACTTCCAATGCACTGTGACTTTTAGTGAAGATGGTAGTGGCAGAAAACTAACCAATACCCAAACCAGCCATAAGGCATCTACGCCACACACTCAGTGGTTGCTCTAAAAGTTTCCCTATACTCAGCCTCACAACTAGAAGTGGCCATAGTAGGTTGCTTCTTGCTCAACCAAGATATGCATGAGATACCAAGTATGAAGCAAAAACCACTAGTGGACATACAAGTGTCATAGAAACCAACCTAGTCAGAGTAAAAAAAAGCATGCAAATCTGGCAATGGTAATCCTTGCTTGGGATAAAACAATTCAAGTAGTTAGGTACCACTCAAGTAGCAAAAGATGTGCTTAACTATCTGCCAATGCTTGACACCTGGGCAATGCATAAACATGCTCATGTGTGAGACAATAAATGGAATATCAAGTCAAGTTATGCATAATTAAATCAAGCATCCAATAACTTGCTCATAGAGAATATCAGCAAATGCATCTCCAATATCATGAGGACTCTAACATGTTTCCATAGGACTGGCAATAGATTTGTAGTCTTCGAGGCCAAAATGATGCAATATTGTGTCAATATATTTTGTTGACACAAAGCTATTCCACCATCAACTTGGATAAATTGAATGCCCAAATAATGATGTAAATGCCCCAAATCTTACATCTCAAATGAGGCATGCGAATCAGCCTTAAAATCAGCAATATGTTTTTTATTAGGACCAATCAGTAGCATGGCATCAATATAGACAAGAATGATCAGAAGCATGTCGTTTGCACGCTTAACATATAAGGTGCTCTCTGTTGGAATGTTATCAAAAGCATGTGCAATCAAGTAGGCATGTATCTTTTCATACCAAGCACATCGTGCTTGCTTCAAACCATATAATGCCATTTTCAACTTGTACACTTTGTTTTCATGCCCTTTCTACACAAAACCATGGGGCTGAAATACATACACTTCTTCATGTAAATCAACATTCAAAATGCAGTTTTAATGTCCAACTGATGTACATTCCAACCACGATGAGCTACGAGTGCATAGATGCTATGAACAGTAGTCATTCCGCATGTGGGAGTAGAGATCTCATCAAAATCAATGCCTCTTTCTTGAGCATAACCTTTTGCAACAAGCCTAGCCTTATACCCATAAAATGTTCCATAAGGCTTATGATTTAGCTTGCATACCTACTTAGTTCCAATGGCCTTCTTTCCAAGAGGCGAATCATATAAAGACCATGTACCATTCTTCATAATAGCATCATATTGGGATTTCATAGCAACCATCCAATTTTTTGAATTTTGTGTTTCATCAAACAAAATAGTCTCATTCTCATCACAAAGGCTAGAGGCAGTTATAGCATAGAAATTTGATGCAAAAGAAGTAGTATGAGATCCTGAATGAGTATGATATGATAGAGGTGCATCAAATTTGCTATTTTGCAAAGTCTGCAACAAACATTCTGGCATAGTTTTTGCCTCCTCTATATCAGCCCTCTCATCAACAAGTGCATCATGCTCCATCAGAAATGGAATGATTTTCATCATCACATGAAACCTGTAAAGGTTGAGAAATTGCCTCATTCTGACTAGCACTTGATTGTCCACTTGAAAAAAGAGGAACCAAAGTGTCATACACATCTCTAGAGCTAATAGAAGTCTCCTTGGTACATGAAAGTAATGGATAAATTGCATCTTCCACGAAAGCAATATCATAGCTAACCAAAATTCATTTAGCCTGTGGATGATATAGATAATAGCCTTTGCTTTTAAAACTATACCCAAGAAAAATATATTTCACTACTTTATCATCCAATTTCTTGTGTTATTGTTCAAGCATTAAGGCATATGCCAGGCAACAAAAGACATGCACATGAGCAAGAGATGGCTTGCAACCATTCCAAGCCTCATATGGAGTGATAGACTACAATTAATTAGTGGGACACATGTAAAGTACATATGTTGCAGACATAATATCCTCAAGCTAGATGCTATGTGGTAAAGCCTAAATTTTGACCATACATCTCACCATCTCCATGAGTGACTTGTTCTTCCTTTTAGAAACTCCATTTTCTTGAGGTGTATATGGCATTGTACATTGATTTTTTATCCCACATTCAACCATAAATGCATTAAAATGAGAAGATATATATTCCTCCCTCGATCAAAATGGAGAATTTTACATGCTGATAGATTTTCACCCAAGACTAGAAATTGCTTGAAGCACATAAAAACTTTGGAATTTGCTTTCAATGGATTCCCCCATGCATGCCTAGAAAAAATCATCAATAAAAGTCACGAAGTAAAGGTAGTTCCCAAAAGAGGGTGTCTGCATAGGACCACATACATCACTTTGAACAAGATGCAATTTTTTAGTAGCTCAAACTGAACCATCTTTTTGGAATCAGGAATGCTGCATTTTTCCCAAATATAGCCTTCACAAAAATTTTTACCAAGTGCCTCAATTTTGGGCAGAGAGGACACCATTTTAGATTTTTGAAAGTGTAGCAAACTAGCAAAATTTAGATGACCAAGGCATGCATGCTAGAGCTTTGCATTTGAAATATCTTGAGAATCATGCATTGTACATGTTGAATCATTCATAAATTTTTCATAGTTTATGAGCTTATATATCCCAATACATAAAATGCTAGATGCAATAATAACATAACCATTTGAGAGAGCATGGACTATACATCTATCATCAATAAATTTGACAACCAAGCCAATCTTGGCTTATGCGAAAACTGACAACATATTTCTCTTGATCCCTGGCATAAACAAAGCATTTGAAAATGTGAAAGAACTACCATCAATAGTAGTCAAAATGATCTTACCAACTCCCATTACAAGATAAAAGGAGATGTTAGCACATGTGGCAGTATTCCCTATAGGGGAAGGCTCAAGTGAATTGAAGAAATTGTGTTGCGATGTAGTATGTTTGGTTGCCCCACTATCAAAGTACCAAACATCCGAGTCTACTACAAATATAGACTACTCATGAGAAGATGGGTCAAAATTGAAAAAATTAATAACCACCCATTCTTCATTCTGCACAAGATTAGCAGACTCTATTTTAGGCGTAGAGGCCTCTACAACCACCATTCCAACCTCTTTCTTCTTTGCCTCTTTTGCAGCCAATTTTGGATAACTCTTTATGGCATGGTTGTTTCCTTTAGAGTACTTGGTTTTTTTATTTCTTCTCATTTTTGTCTTCCTTCTTTAATTGTGTGCATTAGTAGATTTTTTTTTGCTAGTAGATGAGCTCCATTTTCTCTTGTCCTTTGGACTAGCTAAAAAAGCTTGATATGCAATCCACATGACGGCATGTTCTATCTAGATTGATCTTCTTACAACAAAATAGAGACTAAATCCTTGAGTATTAAGGCATTTGGATTACCTTTCATCATCGACTGAAGAGTAGAAGCAAAACTCTGATATGAATTTGGAAGACCATTAAGGAAAATATGCACAAGTGAGCTATCAGGTAAGACTTCATCAACAAAAATCAACTACTCCGTAAAATCTTTGATCTTTGTCAAAAAACTATCCATGGAATTTCCTTCATTCATATGCTCACTCTCCAACCCTTTTCAGAGTTAAGCAACATGAGCCTCGTTTCTTGCCTGGTATGAAGTGTAAGTGTATCCCAAGCATCCTTTGTTGTTTTTGCAAGAGTGAATGTGAGGAATAATGGCATGTTTGATAGACAAAGCTATCAATTCATGTGCATGAGCATCTCTACCATCCCAACAAAGTTGCTCTACAGTAGGTGCAATAGGAACCACAACACAAATAGGAATTTGAAGATCAAGTGGATATCTCCTATAGTTGTGGTACCTAAAATGAATGGAAAACTCAGGGTATGTATTAATTTGAAAAAAGTTAATGCACCAACTATAATTGATAACTATCCATTACCAATAACAGACCATCTCTTAGAAAGGGTTGCAGGCAAGGAGGTCTATAGTTTTTTGGATGGTTTTTGAGGATATAATCAGGTGCCTATAGCTTTGGAAGACCAACATAAAACTGCCTTTTCCACAGAATGGGAAATTTATGCATTTAAGGTTATGCCTTTTGGTTTAACCAATGCTCCAACAACCTTTCAAAGGTTGACGTGCCACATATTCAAGGAATTTCTTAGAAACATAATGTAAATTTATGTTGATGATCTTTGCACGTTTTCTATTTGAAAGACCTAGAAAATATATTCAAGAAATGTAGAACATACAGATTATGTTTAAATCCTGAGAAATGTGTGTTCTTTGTGAGGCAAGGGAGAATGTTGGATCACATAGTTTCTAGAAATGGAATTTCAACTGATGAGAGGAAAATTAAGGCCAAAATCGATCTACGAAAATCAATAAATGTAAAAGAACTTCAAACTTTTATGGGACACTGTGGATATTATAGAGAATTTGTGCACAAATTTGTAGATATTGCAAAACTTCTATATGCATTAATTGCAAAATTTGAGTGGCCCACAGAATGTGATCAAGCATTTGAGATTTTAAAAATTTGTTTGGTGACAGCACCTATTCTAAAGACCCCACAGTGGAATCAATTTTTTCATGTTCATGTTGATGCTTCAATTTTTGCTTTGGGATGTGTTTTGGCATAGCTAATAGAAGGGAGAAAATTAGACTTTCCAATTGCTTATGCTAGTAGGCAATTGAATTTAGCAGAAAGAAACTATACAACCACTGAAAGGGAAGGATTGGGAATGATATTTGCTGTAAAGAAGTATAGACATTATCTTTTAGCCAACAAGTTTAAAATCTTTGTGGATCACGAAGCCTTACTTTACTTGGAAAATAAACCATGACACACGGGTAGGATAGTTGGATGGTTCCTATTATTAATGGAGTTTGAGTTTGAGGTAGTGGTCAGACAAGGGAAAACTCATTTAAGAGCAGATCATTTGTCCAGGATACAAACTAGAGAGCCAAACTCACCTTTAAATGATGAACTTCGAGATGCATATCTCTTCAAAATAGAAAGTATTCCTATTGGGCAATGACTTTGGTGCCTTTGTTAACCATGAGACCTTGTACAACACACAAAAACAACACACATTTGGTATTACAAAGTAGGAACTTTGTATTACTTGCTAGCCACTTGTATCATATAAATCATATTGGTATACTAGAATATTGTACTCCAGAAGATGAGCAGTAGGAATATATAAGAAAAGCGCATTGTTGGAATCCTTGTACTCATGCTTCCATGGTGGTCACTTTGAACAATCTCAACAAAATGGGTGTACATTGGCCTACAAAGATTCAAGATGTGGAGAAATATGTTTCTAGTTGTCTTAAATGTCAATCTTTATAAAATTCAGAAATTACAACTTTGTATTGGTTTCAGAAAAATCCAGATTGGAGTGCACACATAAATGAGGAGTTAAGAAGAAATAAACCATTAGAGCGAGTAAAAGATAGTGCAGACTCTAGAAATCTACAGACAATTTCTGAAGAGTATCAATTGATAGGAGACCAATTGTACAAGAAAGGAATGGATGGATATCTAAGAATATGTGTTCTTGAAGATAAGTATATGGAGATGTTGGAGAGGCACATTCAGGAATAACAAGAGGACATTTCTCAAGTGAAAGAATTGTTAAAGTCATTTTATATTCTGGCTTTTGGTGGCCAACTCTCTTTCCTGATGCAAGAACATATGTAAAAAGATGTGACATTTGTCAAAGAGTAAATCAACCAAGTAAAAGAGATGGTATGCCATTAGTACCACTTATTTCAACAAGAGCATTCAACAAACGGGGGTTGGATTTCATTGGACCTATTCATTCTTCTACAAAAAATTTTCATGTTGAGTATATACTTGTAGCTACATATTACCTCACCAAATGGGCAGAGGCTAAGGTTACAAAAAGAAATGATGCTCAAACCACTGCACGATTTCTTTATGAGAATATTATTATTAGATATGGTTTACCAGTTGAATTGGTAAGTGATAGTGGGACTCACTTTATAAATCAAGTAATTGAGAATTTTTGTGATTAATCATAGAAAGTCAGCCCCTTATCATCCACAAGCAAATGGATTAGCAGAAAGCACTAATAAAGTGCTTTGCACTGTTTTGACAAAATTGGTAAACACAAATAGGAATGATTGGGATTTACAACTTAATCATGTCCTATGGGCTTATAGAGTGGCATACAAAACTGCTATTGGTACAACATTTAATTTGGTATATGGACAAAATGCAGTATTGCCTTTAGAATTTCTCAAACCAACATTGAAGTTAGGGAATACATACAACTGGATTGGACATGAATTATCTGAAAGGGTAGTGGAATTGGAAAAACTTGGAGCTTCTAGACTTAAAGCAATTATGAGCATATATGCAGATAAAAGGAGACAAAAAGCATATCATGATGTTCATATTAAAGAAAAGGATTTGCAAGTAGGGGATCTAGTTTTGGCATATACCTTGAAAGAACATCAGAAAAAATTTCAGAAGAAGGGACATGGACCTTACATTATTAACCAAATCAGTAAAAGTAGAGCTGTCCAATTAGCTAACATAGATGGAGAAATCATGCCCAATTTCATAAGTGGATGTAGAATAAAAAGGTAGGATTTTCATTAACTACTCTTGAATGGAGAAGAATACATCAAGCTCAAAATAGGAAAAAAGAAGAGGAAAAAAATCAGGTATGAAGCTCAACAAGAAGGAAAAGAAAGAATAAGAAAGGCTAAGGAGCTTAGAGAAGTTTTCTTATGTGAAACACCTTCAAGGGTGGTGAGGGACCATTTACCTGTTATAACAATGAATTTTCATAATGAGCAAATCAAGGTTTTGATAGATTCAGGTGCACAAGTTAATTTGATAAGTTCAGGATTGTTGGATAAATTAAAATTCAAGAGGAATAAGGGAAAAAACTTTATCAAAACACTAGATGGCCAGATAATACAAATTTTGTCTTCACCATCTATTGAAGTTAAGTTCAATGAAGAAAATATGAAAATGGACTGTGAAGAATGGCCCGATCATATGACTAAGAAAATGTTTTTAGGACAACCATGGCTGAGGCAAGGTAAAGTAATTTTGGATTTTGAAAGTATGAAGCTTAAATTGAGAATAAATGACAAAAGGTTTTTAATGTTTTTGTTGAGTAATGAAGAACAGGGAATGTTGGAACATCAAGCTTACACTATGCTTGAGGTGGATTTGATCTACATCAAAGGCTATCGTGTCGAAAGAATATTCGTTGGAGAGTTCTTTTTCTTATGCTCATTTATTATCTTTTTTTGAAAGATTTTTTGATGGTTCATTTACCATTGTAAAATACTTGAGCTTTACACATTTAAAGGTAGAAATATAGAGCACAAATCCCACAAATTTGTGGTGTTTGAAGTTGCATTCAATCAAGCAATCATTACCTAAAAGTAGATCAAACTAGATCTTCACTTTTCCTAGATTGTAGGAAAGTGAAATGACTCCCTCCAACAACCATTCCCACCTTCATTTGAATTCAAATTTCTCTTGTAGAAGTCGTGAAACACTCCTAGAGTCTATATAAAGACTTGGAATCACTTGTACATTACGTGGAAGCAATATACATACACTTGTGACCATCATTGTCTTGCTCCTTCAATTCTGTACATGATCTTCTTCACCAATAGTAATCTTGCAGAGGTTGCTGTTCTCTCTTTAGAGCTCCACATTGAGTGCAAGATGGCTCATTGGAAAGGTATTAGTGTCTCGTTTATGCCTATAAATTTTCAAAGCATTTGATTTAGTATATTGAGAGGAATCTCAGTTTTTCTGTCTCAGGGTCAATGTTCGTGTATTCCTGAAAAATAATGTCACATTCATTCCTATAGCATATTTTTCTTATTCCTTATACTTTTGTGCATTCCATACACTCAACCCTATGTGTATCACTCCCATAAAAGGATTTTTTCTAATTCTAATCACGCTGGTCGCTATGGGCATTTGAAGTTCATTGTCTCTTCCATAGATAGTAAGTTTTTTGAGCTAGTCAACCCGCGAAGCTATCTGTTTTGTATCGACTCATTATCCTTGATGCTCCAAAGTATATAGTGTGTTTCTTTGCACTTATCTCATGCCTATAAGGTCTATTTGAGTCTCCATAAGCTCAAGGGCTGGTCTTGTGCCGGTTGGCTTGACCAAACTTCGTCGCTTCGAAACGCACTTTTCTACCTTCTACAAGCTTCTCCAAGTTCTTTCAGTGGTATCATAGCTAGATCAAGATGGGTGACAGCTTTCCCTCAATGATCGAGAAGCTTGATCAACACAACTACGCGGCTTGGCAAATCAGAATGGAGGCCTATTTTCAAGGTAGAAATCTTTATGGAATTGTAGCAGGTGATGAAGCTATGCCTATTCCAAGATCCAAAGGAGGACCTACACAAGAGGAGACAGATAAGCTCACACTTTGGTGCGCAAGGGATGCTCAAGCAAGGTCGTACATACTAAACTCTATCTCTGACTTTCTATTACCACATATTAGAGGATGCAAGACATCTCAAGAGACTTGGGATGCCCTCGAGACTTTCTTTTTTGCTAGTACCAAAGCAAGAAAGAATCATCTTTGGAACGAGTTCAACCAAATGAAGAAGACACCTAAACAAACCATCACAGAGTTTGTTACCAAGGTCAAGGAGGTTGCAGATCAGTTAGCATCCATTGGAGAGCTGATTGAAGAAGAGGTCATCATGAGGCAAATTCTCAACGGCATTCGAAGTGATAAGCAATGGCAATCCTTCACGACGGCTTATGATCTCATCATGGATGTGCAGAATCCAGACTTCAACATCTTTCTTGGACAACTCTTTAATCAAGAAGCCAACAATAGCATAAAGGAAGGTAACTCTTATCATGGTAACTCAACGAGTGCTCTATATACAGATAAGAAGGATAAGAAGCAGAAAGGCAGGAAGAAGGAAGAAGATGAAGAAGAGACCTCTCAAGCCAACTTTGCAAGCAAGAGCAAGTGGAAAGGGAAGAAGAAAGGACCAAAGCAAGACAAAGCCAAAGGTCAGAATGTTCAATCTTGTGCCATATGCGATAAGACCAACCACACCACTCAGAATTGTTGGTTCAATGGGAAGACCCAGAAAGCAAGTGGAAGAGGTGGATATGGCAGCAATAGAGGTAGAGGTGGACACAACTTCAACAATAACAATAGAAACTATAATAGAAGGGACTACAACAATTATTCAAAAGATCAATCACATGAAAACTCATTGCTTCTTATGAATCTAAGCCACAAAGAAGGTAAAGAAGATGATCATTTGTTCTACATAGATTCAGGATGCTCGAATCATGTTGCAGGCAACATTGCTCTTCTATCTGATTTCGAAAGTCCAAAGCATAGACATGAAGTGCAAACAGGGGATGACACAAAGCACAATGTGGAGAAGATTGGTAATGTCAAAGCTTCCAATGGTAGGACAAACATTCTGAGTAAGGTTCTCTATGTACCCACTATCACTAAAAACCTAATAAGCGTCGGCCAAATAGTTGAAAAAGGCTTGCAAGTTAGGTTCACCGAACATGGAGCTTTTGTAGAAGATCCATGTCAAGGCTTCAAGAAGATAGCCCAAGGTGAGAAGCATGGTAGGCTCTTTACTTTTGAAGTAGGAGAAACCAGGAACATAGCTCTATTCAACTTTGGGTCTCAAACCCTAAGTGAGCTTGACGTGTGGCATAAGAGACTTGCTCATGTGAATGAAAGAACCTTGAAGGATATATGCAGGGATCAAAGTGTTTTAGGACTGCCGAACATATCAAAGCGACACATGATCAACAGGTGTGATGCATGTTAGATTGGGAAGGCACAAAGACAACCATTCAACCACAAAGGCTACATCCAAAACAACTTATTGGACTTAGTACATACAGATGTATGGGGACCAAGTCAAGAACCTTCATTAGCAGGATCAAGGTATTATGTCTCATTTATTGACAACCATAGTAGATGGACTATTCTATACTTTATCAAGAGTAAGAATGAAGTGTTTGATTGCTTCAAGAAGTATCTTGTACATGTGGAGAATCATATAGGTAGATCACTAAAGAAGCTCAGATCTGATGGAGGGGGAGAATACTTCTCCAAAGATTTTGATGATTTCTTGCAAGAAAAAGGTATCAAAAGGGAAGTACTACTAGGTACTCTCCTCAACTAAATGGAATTGTAGAGAGGAGAAACAAGACATTGGTTGGATTAGCCCGAAAAATGCTTGAAGAGAAGAAGTTGCCACATTATTTATGGGCAGAAGCTATTTCAACTGTTGTGTACCTTGTCAATAGACTACCATCCAAATCACTTCAAGGTATGACTCCTTATGAAGCATGGCATGGAAGAAAACCTAGTCTTGGACATTGCAAGGTTTTTGGTTGTTTAGCTTATGTTCATGTACCATCACAAATAAGAGGTAAGCTAGATGAAAGGGCAACAAAGGTAGTGTTTATTGGATATGGTTCAACTCAGATGGGTTATAGGTTCTTCAATCCTTCAACCAAGCAATTAACTCCAAGTAGAGATGTTGTGTTTGAAGAAAACAGGTCTTGGTATGATGAAGACGAAAAAGGTAACACTACCATATGATCTTGATTCTGACTCTCATCAATTAGGAAGCAAGCATGATACATAGGTCTAGGATCCAAGAAATGATACAGACAATGAACAAGATGGAAGAGAAAAGGATTAGAGGCTATGGAAGTCAAGAGGCAAAGCAAAGATGCAAGAGGTTGGAGAATGCTCCAAACAAGCACCTAGAAGATCAGCAAGAGAGAAGAAACAACCAGAAAGGTATGGATATGATTCCACATTTGTTACGAAGCATTCAATATACTTGGCAAAAGACTCTATTTCAAAGGAACCCTCAACCTATGAAGAGGAAAAGGGAAACCCTAATTGGGAAAAGGCCATGAACAAAGAGATAGATGCATTGAAGGAAATGGACACTTGGGATTTGGTTCCAATGTCACCAAATCAAAAGGTAATTGGTTGCAGATGTGTATATAAAGTTAAAAGAAATTCAGATGGATCAGTTTGCAAGTACAAGGCAAGACATTGATGAGTGTAGCTGCTGCAAAGAATTGGAGACTCCTCCAACTTGATGTGAAAAATGCATTCTTAAATGGTTGGATAAGTGAAGAGGTATACATGTCACAACCACCAAGTTTTGAAAACCCTAATCATCCATCTTATGTTTGTAGACTTAAGAAAGCATTGTATGGATTGAAACAAGCTCCTAGAGCTTGGAATTATAGGTTGGTTACATATCTTCAAGATCAAGGGTTCAAAGCTAGCAGCTCAGATCCTTCTCTATTCATCAAACGGGATCACAATGAGGTTATCTATCTATGTGTATATGTAGATGATATTATTGTGACAGGTGATGATCTAAATGGCATTCAAATGATCAAGAGACACATGCAAGAGGAGTTCAAAATCAGTGACCTAGGTGAGCTCACATATTTCCTAGGTATGCAGGTGATATACACAGATGAAGGAATGTATTTGACTCAAAGAAGATACATTCAGGATCTTCTTCTCAAGTTCAAAATGGAGAACATTAAACCTGCAAGTACACCTTTGGAGATGAATCATAAACTAAGTGTTTATGAAGGTGAGAAAATTGAAGACATTAAAGAGTATCAAAGCTTGGTAGGTAGCTTGATATATGCTACTCATACAAGGGCAGACATCTCATATAGTGTGGGAGTGCTTAGTCAGTTCATGCACTCACCGAGAAGACCACACATGGATGCGGCTAAGAGAGTACTTAAGTATCTCAAAGGTACAATCAACGAAGGTATATTCTATCCTTACTCTTCAGATTTGGATATCAAAATCTACCCAAATGCAGATTGGGCAAGAGCTAAGGATGACAAAAAAAGTACATCTGGTTACTTAGCATTTGCATGTTCGAAGCTAGTGTCATGGATTTCCAAGAAGCAACCAACAGTTGCTTTATCTTCAACCGAAGCAGAGTACAGAGGCTTGATCATAGCAACTCAAGAGGCAATATGGTTAAAAGCATTGTATACAGATTTGGGACTTGTGAGTTCCAAACCTCACATATTTGGAGATAATGTAAGTTCCATGCATCTAGCGGCAAATCCTATTTTCCATGCAAGAACCAAGCACATAGAAGTCCATTACCACTTCATCAGGGAGAAGCTCATGGCAAAGGAGATTGACATTTCTTTTGTTCCTACTGAAAAGCAAGTAGCAGATATGATGACGAAGGCACTTGATGGAATAAAGCTTTGAAGATTCAAAGCTATGGCAGGTATTCACCCTATCAGAGAATGAATACTCAAGCATACTTTAGCTTGAGGGGGAGCTGTTGGAACACTATGCTTGAGGGGGAGCTGTTGGAACACTATGCTTGAGGTGGATTTGATCTACATCAAAGCCTATCGCGTCGAAAGAATATCCATTGGAGAGTTCTTTTTCTTATGCTCATTTATTATTATTTTTTTTAAAGATTTTTTGATGGTTCATTTACTGTTGTAAAATCCTTGAGCTTTACACATGTAAATGTAGAAATATAGAGCCCAAATCCCATGAATTTGTGGTGGTTGAAGTTGCATTCAATCAAGCAATCAATCACCTAAAAGTAGATCAAACTAGATCTTCTCTTTTCCTAGATTGTAGGAAAGTGAATTGATTCCCTCCAACAACCATTCCCACGTTCATTTGAATTCAAATTTCTCTTGTAGAAGTCGTGGAACACTCCTAGAGTCTATATAAAGACTTTGAATCACTTGTACATTACATGGAAGCAATATACATACACTTGTGACCATCATTGTCTTGCTCGTTCAATTCTCAGCATCATCTTCTTCGCCAACAGTAATCTTGCAGAGGCTACTGTTCTCTCTTCAGAGCTCCAAATTGAGTGCAAGATGGCTCATTCGAAAGATATTAGTGTCTAGTTTATGCTTGTAAATTTGCAAAGCATTTAGTTCAGTAGATTGAGAGGAATCTCAATTTTTCTGCCTCGGGATCAATCTCTACGTATTCCTGAAAAATAGGAAGTACCACCGGTGAATGTCGCATTCATTCCTATAGCATATTTTGCTTATTTCTTATACTTTTGCGCATTCCATACACTCAACCCTACCCGCGAAGCTATCTGTTTTGTATCGACTCTGTTGAGCCCATAAAAGTCATGTTGGTCAAAGTCAACTACAGTCAAAGTCAACTGGTCAAAGTCAAGTGGTCAAAGTCAACTGGTCAAAGTCAACAAGGTCAAGGTCAAAGTCGACAGGTGCAGAGTCAAAGTGTGTAAGTGCAGGAGTCAAAGTGCACAGGTAGTGCACAATGAATTGTCCATTGGAGAAAGTGGGTTGCAGGTTGCAGAGGTATTTTCTCTAATTTTCCTAAGGTTCAAAGTGTGTTTTAAAGTGTTTTGGAAGGTTCAGGTGAACCCCCCCTTTATGTGCAAAATTGAGGACTTAAAAGGAAACATGAAGGTATGTGAAGCGGCAAAGTGTACGCAAAGGTGAAAGAATGGCCCCCCATTAAAATTTTTTGGTTTTAGACTAAAGTCACTATAGGACAAAACAGTGAGTCGTTGGCTGCCACTTGGGAGGACAATCTTGGGACATCAAAGTGAGCACCAAGACCATTGCAGTTAGAAGCGTACGTGATCGACACACTCAAATCAAGGGCCATTCTTGGACCAATCTGAGAGTAAGCAAGAGAGCATAGTCTAAGGGAGCAAGAGAGAGAAGTGCAAGAGTCACCAGTGCGACGACGCAGAGAAGTGGAAGTGAAGGAGTGCATAGGGAGTGCCTAAGGGATTGGGCAGAGAGTGCTAAGCTAGTCCCCCAAGTATCTCAAGGTCCCATTGCAGTGGGCGCGTGCCGACAGAAGGTATTCACTCCTCCCCCTTTGTGGAAGCTTGGTGCAAGGTGTGCACAAGGATAAGCTTGAAGCAGGTGGAGGTCTGGTGCAGAGGAGGCTGGCGACAAGAAGACTTTGGGATATTTGGTATTTTGTAATTGGGCATTCTGTGGGATTGTGCACAGAGGTATTGGCTTGTCTTGTACTTCAAACCTTGTAATTGTCTTACTGTAATCAATCGGCAGAAGCTTCCAGGTGTATTTTCTCTTCTTGTTTCTTCCCCTTTTCTCCTACAAACCCTCAAACTCCTTCTTGTCTAAGAATCCACCAACAGACTCATTCTCCTTGATGCTCCAAAGTACATAATGTGTTTCTTTGCACTTATCGCATGCCTATAAGGTCTATTTGAGTCTCCATAAGCTCAAGGGCTGGTCTTGTGCCGGTTGACTTGACCAAACTTCGTCGCTTCGAAACACACTTTTCTACCTTCTACAATCTTCTCCAAGTTCTTTCATGGAATTCAATAGGAAATCTATGATTTGGATTTGGAAAGATTTACCTTTCCAATTGAAGATACAAAGGAACCACAAAAAGAACTTCTCCATGACCAAATCCAATTCAGAGAAAAACAGAAGGAAATTGAAGAAACCAAATCTGTTGAAAAAACAGTTGAAAAGTGGAAAGTAAGGAACAATCAAAAAAATCTAGATATCAAGATGAAATGGGTGTGGAAACCAAATACATCTTAGTACTATTCATCAAAAGAAGACTGTTTTACTCCAAAGGCAGAATCATCAAGAATCAAGTATTTCTAGGTGAAAAAATTAGATCTGTTTCAATGGATAGAAAATAAGGACAAATATACTGAAACACTTCAAAAGCATGAAGAGCCACAGATGAAGGAAAGGGCAATATTGTCATTAGATACATACTTGGGATTCTTACTTAAGAACTCAGAATTTCATCAGAATGGATTCACGACATTCTTGAAATTATTTCCATGTGCTTTACCTCATTCTTTTTCTAGGAAAAAGAATAGGAGGGGGAGAGATAAAAGAAAAGAAAATTATTGTTAAAAAAAAAGAGAAAGAGAAACAAAAAATATATAGAAAAAAAGAGAGAAAAAAAGTATCAATTATTCTTTTATATATATATGAAAAAGTTTTTTTTTATATAATTTATAAAGCACCAACAAGATATAGGTTACAATATGGGAAGAACTGTGGAGTTACTATTTAATTATTTTTTCTTTGATATTGTTTTTTCCTTCTCTTTTTATATATGTTTAATTCTCTTAATTTCATTCATTATTTTCTTCTTTATCAAGGCATTAGATGTCTTGCTACACATGTGATGATCACTTTAATTGTTTTACACCTCTGATGTAATAAGAAAATTATTATTTATTTTTTGTTTTTCATTTTTCTCAAATTTATTTTTTCTCAAGAAAAATGTTTTCTCTTTTATGTTTCCTGTGACTTATGTAGTGGGAGTTTTTGGTGTGATGTGTTATATTTTCTTCAAGATGGTGAATACAAAAGAACTACCTATTCATGACTTCAAAGCTGATTCTGTAACATTGTCAAGAGGTTTTTAGATAGTGAAGTGATGGTGGAAGATGTGGAATTAGAATCTGATGAAGAACAAAATCTTCCAGAAGCTAAACAGATAGCCAAAGAGTTGAGGGAAACACTTAATATCATTGGTCAACATATTTTAACAGTGGGAGTTAGAGGCTACAAGTATACTATGCTATGTCAAGAGTTCTATAAGTTCCAAAGAGTGGCTTCTAATTACAAAAGATGGAAGGCAGTGGGACTACATAAACTCTTGGATGAACCTCTCTTTTCTATAGAATTTGAGAGAGTATCATAAGTTATGACTAGTCTGTGTGAATTAGGAAAAGGAAATGATGCATACTTCAGGTGTTCAGTTAAGGATAAGAAGAACAAAGAAGTACAGATAACCATTAAAGCAGAACACATCAGGGAAGCTCTTCAATTTTATCATATGGGAACAAAATTTGATGTAAGTTTTGTCAAGAAGAATGCAACATCATATGTTGGATATTCAAAGTTCGTGGACTCCAAAGGAAAAGAGAATGAAGAATTTGCCACCAGGATGTTTCTTCAATACTTATGTTTTCCAAAATTGCCAAGATATACAATGCCGCATAAACCAGTTACATTGATTATGTTCAACAATAAAGACATGACCAAACCATTTGGAGTAATAGATGTAACTCCCTACATTCATGATCAACTAAAGGAAGCAATAAATCATTGGCAGCAAAGGAAGTTTATGAATGGAGCACAGTTTTTGACAAAAATCATATATCATATTTTAGATATGGAGGATCAGTTGAAGTTGGCTCCAAAAGCTCAGTATTTTAGGAGTTTGATGGAAAGAATGAAAAGTCCTTCAAAATTGATGTCAATTAGAGAAACAAAAGTCTAAAAAAGCATGAGGGGATCAGGGAGGAAAAGGAAAGTTGTATCCGAAGAAGTAATCCTAGTTAAGAAGAGAAGACTTGATCCTAGGAATGTAGTACTAGAACAGAAAGAAGTGACAAAAGAAGAACACGAAGCAGCCCAGAAGGAAGTCCAAGCCTCAAAGGAACCCCATCCACCTTAAACAAGCAAGGAACAACTTTATTCCTACTTAATTCAAGGTAATGATAAGAGGGCAATCTATGAAGCTCAATATCAAAAAATGTTGGAAAATTATTCATGTAAAGCAACCTATTGGATACAAGAGGAGATGGAACATTATGAAGAATTACAGGATCAGATGATGGCTGCAAAAACTGAAGAAGTATTTGTCAGGAAAGAAGTGGAGTTATTGGCATATTTCAAGGAATTACAAGGATCTCCAAAGACTAGAACTATAGTGGTGGTGAAAAAGAGAGTTCAGAAAAAACCTGCTCAAAAAAAGAAGCCAACCAAGGAGGATAAGGATAAGGCAATTGAACATGAACAGGTTTAAGAGTCAGTAAAAATATCATTAGAAGGAAATAATAAGAAAAAATCAATTGAAATAGAAGAACATAGTGTGGACAAAAAAGGAGTAGCTGCTTCTTCACAATTCTCATCAGATTAAGAGATTGATATTGAGAATTTCCTTTTGAAGAGTTTAAACCTCTTAGTACCTAGTACACTAGTTAAAACAGTACAAGCCTCTGGAAAAAATGAAACATCAGAAGAATTGAGTCAAAAGTCAAAAGGGATATAAATCTGTGAAGAGTCAACAAAACAAGTTAGTCCTGGGGAAGAAAAAAGGAGATTGAAAGGTAAGGAAGTAATGATGGAAGAAGTGAATGAAGCAAGGAAAGAACTCATTGGTGGACTGGTGGACATAGGATTCAAAGCCATATGGACAAAACCTTCACAACAACCTCATTATCAATCATATGAGGAAAAGCAAGGATTGGAAAGATGAGCAAATTTATACAGCCAGTTGCATAGTCAAGGGGATAAAGGCAAAGTTGAAGAAAAGGTCGAAATGCCAGAGAAGACAGATTTCAACGAGTACAAAGAGGGTGTTTGTTGTTACCCTTTGGAGTTGTCCTCTCCAATCATTATAGCACAAAAGATCAACTACACATCTTTAAATTGTCAATCTGGGAAGTATGCAAAGACCACAGCCCCTTCTAGTTAATGGAATCCAAGAATAAGGGTTGAGATGACTGTTTTTCTCAAAAATTATGAAGAAGGAGAGAAATATCTAGGGTTTCGATTATCTTGAGTTCTGCAACAGCATTTTCAATGATCTTTGTGCCTAAAGTGTGCCATTTCCACAGTAGAATACAATTATGAAGTCAAATTTCAAAAGTACCTATATCACACAGACGAGACAATCACGATTCTATGAAAATTGAGAATTTCCATTTCTAGCTTTGTTCTTCTGCACTTTCTTACTCAATACACTGAGAATCACCTCTCTTCATACATCTTACTCAGAAATACACAACGGAAGCTTACAAATTCCATGGATCACACAAAGAAAGACTCAACAAATCAAAAGAAAGAACATGAAAAGGGAAAACACGATTTTTTGCAGGAGAGCTCTTCACATTACTTAAATAGCAAAAATAATACAACTAATTCTCTCAAAATACAAGAAATTATCCTTTATACTTTTTCGAGTGTCCCTTCTCACACTTGAATTTTGGCCATTTTCCCTTCTAATCTAAAAATATGAGATCAAAGAGCTTCCAAAAATTCTAGAAAAAATACATATGATTCTAATTTTACATGAGGAAGACTCTTCCTCATTTTTACATCATTTGTATAAATATTTCTACAAATTTTTGACATTTTACAAATAATTTTCCTTCAAAAAAATGCTTCTTCTAACATTCTTCCCCTCCTAGACTTTTTGGCTCCTGACAAAAAATATTCTTGTAGATAAGTAATGAGAGCTTCCTTCATTTCTTTTTTCTTTGATAAACCTGTGACAATAGATCATGACTCCTCCTTTCTGTAATGTTCAAATTCTTCACCATCTCAAATAAAGATTTTCTCCATTGTACTGCTGCTTCTGGTTTGTCTATCACATCTTTCTTCAAATATTTTGTATATTCAGCTTCAGTGAGTCTGGACTTTGTGACTACTGATAAATTTTCAAAAATTTATGACTCTCTTTCAAAAAATCCATAATCAAAGGAATCCTCAAACATTTGAAGATAATGACTCCCCAAAAATACTGTTTTGTTGTAATAGGCCATTAAGCAAATACTATCTGGAGTTTCACTTAGATCAAAGAGTAAGGCATCAGTTGGTGAATTGAATCCAATGTAGTTGAGAGTTCTGACATCTATATCTGTAAATGTTTCTATACATGCCACTATGAGTTGCATCACTCTGATTAATAGAATGCAAGCTGAATCATTTACATCTTTATTTGTAGATATAACACACTCTACTGTATCAATCATATACTTCTTTGTTGGCCATGTTCCTACTTTAGGTCCTCTTATCTTTGCAAAGTTCAGCCATTTTGCTAGAATCTGTCGTGCATTTCTTCTTTCCCAAAACATTGACCATTCTCTTCTCCTTGCTACTGGACAATAGGCTGGATTGATCTTTAGCTGCAAAGGTGCTTCTTTCCATATCTTCCTGCACTCCTTGTTGGCATCTAACCACCTGTTCCTCCATTTAGGATTAGCCTTTTCAAACAATTCCTTAGTGACATTAATATCCTCTTCATATTCCAAATATGTGTTTGATGGTAGTCCTACCCTTGCAATCTGGTAATTTTTAATACTCTCCATAATCATACAAAATGGTATACCTAGACCATCTGCTGCCCAATGGTGTTGGTATGGGTTTACTCCTTTATTGAGAGTAAAATTCACAATCTGTTCTTCATATTCATTATGCATCTTTCTGATAAATTCCATTCTTGATTCCCTTTCTATTAATAGCCTTTGAACAAATCCATCTGAGTATTCTTCAACATCTTTGTCTTCTTGTTCATCAAAATTGTGAATTCTATTATCTTCAGCTCCTTCATGCTCCTCGGCTTGTGTGGTCACTACTTGCTCTTCAACCTGTTTTTGTGAATCTTCCAAGTTTTTCTGTAGCTTCTCCACCATCACCATTAAGCCTTAATTCTGGGATATCAACAATTCTTTTTTTGATTTCCAGTCACTTCTTTCTTTTTCTATATTCAATTGCCATCCACTCCTTTCTCTTGCTATATCCAGATGTAAGTTGTTGTACCCTCTCATTGCACTAGCAACATGCACACTAGCTTGCTTCTCTAATTCCTTGACTTCCTTCAATTCTGTTTGTAATCTTAGAATTTCTTTGTTCAATTCCTCCCTCTCATCCTATGTTATTTGCACAATCTTACTTTCTTCTTTCATGTGGCCTTCCTCCATCAACAATCTGTTTATATCTTCATTTGCTTTAACCATGATTTGATATGAGCTTTGAAGAGTTCTGAATCTTCCTTCTATTTTCTTCAGCTCCTTTTCAACTTTGTCATTATACTCCAATTGTTTGACACATTTGTTTTCAAGAAATTGAATTTTATTTTGTTGTTGAACCTCTAGTTCTTCCAATGAGATTATCCTTTTACTCAAATCTTCATTCTTTCCTGAACAATCCTCAGTTGTTCCTCTAACTGTTCCTTTTCTTTCTTTTGCTCATTAATAATTCTACTGCCTTTGCAAACTCTGATTCAGCCACCATTAACTTTATCTCTTTTGGCATGGATGGAAAGCAGGTTTGTATATATCAGTTACAGTAGCACTTGTCACAAGTGTTATTTCTATTTATTATTATTTGAAAATAATTAAGTTAGATATAATCATATTTCTACTAGATGGTCTGAATTGCTCTATATTACTCATGATAACTTTACAGGCCAACCTGATATCCTTGGGTATCCTTTCTAACCCAGCTTCTGACTCCACTTGCTTCACCTCTTTCTGCTTTTCCTCTCTGCATTCATTTTCTTCTTCATCCTTTTCCACATATTCTAGAACCTGATTCTCTTGCTCTTCATGGCCCTTTTCTTCTTCCATTTCTTCTGCCTCCTTTTCCTTAATTTCCTGTTGTTTTCCTTGGGTATATGGTCTTTCCTCTTCCTGGATCTTATTTTCCTATATCGAGGTTGAATCACCCTCTACTGAGTCTTTGATTTGATCATTCAATTGCTGCTCTTTTTGTTCCACTTCCTACTCATCTATGTCCATAAGGTCTAATTCTTCTTCTTTTCCCTGGCCACCTGTATGTGTGGACTTTTCATCATACTTTAAATCACAAAGTACTTCTTCTATACTCTGCTTTATTTGTGTTTCTATTTTCCCTTCTATATATATTTTTTTCTATTTTCCCTTCTATATATTCTTTAGAATCTGTTCTTTCTTATTTTCTTGATAATGGAACCTTTTCTTCTTTTTTGCTTCCCTCCTCTTGACTTTGTATCTGACTACATGATTGCATCTTACTTTTGAGTCCTTGTTTTTCCTCGGATAATTGATACTGAAGTTGTTGTGAGGGTTTTGTCCATATTGCTGGAAATCCTATGTCTATCAATCCATTGCTAAATTCTTTTCTTGCTTCACCCTCTTCTTCCCTCACCACTTCTTTACCTTTTAATATCCTTTTTTCCTCCCCAGGGCTAGCTTTTTTTGTTGCTTCTTCCTGGAACTGTATCCCTTGTGACTTCTGGCTCAAATCTTTTGGCGTTTTGTTTTTTACAGAAGCTTGTACTATCATTATTGGTGTGCTAGGTACTGAGAGATTTAAACTTTTCAAAAGAAAGTTCTCAAGGTCACTTTCTGAATCTGAAGAAAACTGTGAAGAACTGGCTATCCCTGATTTGTCCATTGTGTGTTCTTCTATTGCCATTGATTTCTCCTGATTCTTTTCTTCTGATGATAATTTTACTGACTCCTCCAACTGCACATGTTCAGCTACCTTACCCTTATTCTTCTTGGCTAGCCTCTTTTTCTGCATAGGTTTTTTCTGAACCTTCTTCTTCACTACTACTGTAGTTCTGGTTTCAGGAGGACCTTGTAACTCCTTGAAATATGCCAACAATTCCACTTCCTTTTTGACAAAGACCTCTTTAGTTTCTGTAGCCATCATGTGATCATGTAGCTCTTCATAATGTTCCACTTCTTCTTACATCCAATCAGTTGCTTTGCATGAATAATTCTCTAACATCTTCTGATATTGAGCTTCATAAATTGCTCTTTTATCATTTCCTTGAGTTAGATAAGCATACAACTTTTCTTTAATTGTTTGAGGTGGATGAGGTTCCTTTGAGGACTGTACTTCCTTCTGAGCAGCTTCATGCTCTTCTTTTGTTGCTTCCTCTTGTTCCAATTCTACTTTTCTGGGATCCAATCTTCTCTTCTTTACTAGAATGACTTCTTCTGATACCCCTTTCCTTTTTCTTTCTGATCCCCTCCTGCTTGTTTGGCCTTCTGCTTCTCTTATGGACATCATCTTAGAAGGACTTTTAACTCCTCACATCAAGCTTCTGAAATATTGAGCTTCTGAAGCCGATTTTAGCTAATCCTCCATACCTAAAACATGATATATAATCCTTTTTAAGAATTGTGCTCCATTCATGAACTTCTTCTGCTCCCAATGCTTTGCTGCTTCCTTCAATTGATCATGAATGTAGGGAGTTACATCCATTACTCCAAATGGCTTGGTCCTGTCCTTATTATTGAACATAATCAGTGTCACTGGCTTATGTGGCATGGTATATCTAGGCAGCTTTGGGAAACACAAATATTGAAGAAACATCTTGATAGCATATTCTTCATTCTCTTTTCCTTTGAAATCCACAAATTTGGAATATCCAGCATAGGTTGCTTTATTCTTCTTGACAAAACTATTATCCAATTTAGTTCCCATGGGATAAAATTGGAGAGCTTGTGTTCTGCTTTTATAGTAATTTGTACTCTTTGTTTTCTTTGTTCTTGACTGAACATCTGAAATATGCTTCATTGCCTTTGCCAACTTCTAGTAGACTATTCATGACTTGTGATACTCTCTCAAAATCCACAAAGAAAAGAGGTTCATCCAGTAATCTGTGTAACCCCACTGCTTTCCATCTTTTATAATTGACTGTAATTTTTTGGAATTTGTAGAATTCTTGACATAGCATTGTATACTTATGGCCTCCAACTCCTATTGTAAAAATATGCTGACCAATGATGCTAAGAGTTTCCTTGAGTTCTTTGGCTATCTTCTCGGCTTTTGGAATATCTTGTTCTTCATCAGACTCCAGCTCCACCTTTTCCACTGTTGCTTCACTATCTAAGAACGAATGTTCTCTTGACAAGATTACAGAGTCAGCTTTGAAGTCATGAATAGGCAGTTCCTTTGGATTCACCATTTTGGAGAAAATATAACATAACCAAAAAGAAAACTCCACCCACATGAGTCATAAGAAACATAAAAGAAATCACATTTGTCTTGAGATGTAATGAAAAAAAGATATAACTCAATTGAAGTGATCATCACATGTGTAGCAAGATGTCTAGTGCTCTCTTCCCTACTCTCTTTTTTATTTCTCTATTTCATTTTAATAATAAAGAAAAATGAATGAAGTTTTTAAGTATATATATATATATATATAGGATTCAAAATAATTAAATAATGACTGAAAGAATAGTGACTGAAAGAATAGTGACTGCTTAATCCTGCCAAATTATAACCTATATCTTGCTTGTGCTATATAACTTATGTAAAAAAAAGAGTTGTTGTTTTTATTTTTAAGTCCTTTTCTTTATCTTTTTTCCTCTTTTTTTTAATAATAATTTCCCCTTTTCTTTAATAATAATTTCCTCTTTTCTCTCTTCCCCTCCTATTTCTTTTCCTAGAAAAAGAATGAGGTAAGGTGTATGGAAATAATTTCCAACGTGTCATAATTCCTTTCTGATGAAATTCTGAATTCTCTGATAAGAATCCAAAGTGTGTATTTGATGACCATTTTTCTCTTTCCTTAATTTGTGACTCTTCATGCTTTTGCACTATTTTTATATCTTGATCCTTATTTTCTCTCCATTGAAGCAGATCTGATTTTTTCATCCAAAAATACTTACTTCCTGTTGATCCCTTTTTTTGGAGTATAAAAATCTTCTTTTAATACATAGTACTTGGATGTCTTTGGTTTCCACATCCACTTAGTGTTGCTGCATTTTGTTCATAAGCAGTGCTTGGACTTTCTAGGTCTCCACATTCTCTCAATCTTGATGCCTAGATGCTTCTGATTATTCCACACTTTCCACCTTTCTTTTGTTATTTCAACATCTTTGGTTCCTTCAATTTCCTCCTATTTTTTACTGAAGTAGATTTGGTGATGAAGAAGTTTTGTTTGTGGTTCCTTTGTAGCTTCTAGTGAAAAAGTAAATCCCTCCAAATCTAAGTCATAGATATCCTGTTGATTTTCTTGTCCTTCATTACTCAATAAAAACATTAAAAACCTTTTGTCATTTATTGTCAATTTAAGATTCATTTTTTCAAAATCCAAGATTACTTTACCTTGCCTGAGCCATGGTTGTCCCAAAATCAATTTCTCAGTCATCATATGATCAGGCCATTTTTCACAATCTATTTTCATTTTTTCTTCATTGAACTTAACTTCAATAGATGGAGAAGACAAGCTTTGTATTATCTGACCATCCAGTGTTTTGACAAGAGTTTTACTCTTATTCCTGTTAAATTTGAACTTATCCAACAAAACTAAATTGATCAAATTAACTTGTGCACCTGAATCTATCAAAACTTTGATTTTCTCATTATTAAAATTCATTGTTATAACAGGCAAATGCTCTCTCATCCTTGAAGGTCTTTCACATGAGAAAACTTCTCTAAGTTCTTTAGCCTTTTTTTATTCTTTCCTTTGCATCCTGTTGGGCTTCATATCTGATTTTTTCCTCCTCTTTTTTCCTGTTTTGAGCTTGATGTATTCTTCTCCATTCAGAAACAGTTAATGGAAGATCATACCTTTTTACCCTGCATCCACTTATGAAGTTTGGCATGATTTCTCCATCTATATTAGCTAATTGGATAGCTCAACTGTTACTGATTTGATTGATAATATAAGGTCCATGCCCCTTCTTCTGAAACTTTTTCTGATGTTCTTTTATTGTATATGCCAGAACTAGATTTCCTATTTGCAAGTCTTTTTCTTTAATATGAACATCATGATAAGCTTTCTGCCTTCTCTTATTTGCATATATGCTCATGATTGCTTGAAGTCTAGAAGCTCCCAATTTTTCCAATTCCACCACTCTCTCACATAATTCATGTCCAGTCCACTTGTATTGTTTTCCCACTTTCAATGTTTAAATGAGAAATTCCAAAGGCAAAACTGCATTTTGTCCATATACCAAATTAAATGGTGTTGTTCCAATTACAATTTTGTATGCCACTCTATAAGCCGATAAGACATGATTAAGTTGCAAATCCCAATCATTCCTATTTGTGTTTACCAATTTTGACAAAACAGTGCAAAGTACCTTATTAGTACTTTCTGCTAATCCATTAGCTTGTGGATGATATGGGGCTGACTTTCTATGATTAATCATGAAATACTCAGTTATATTTTCTATTACTTGATTCAAAAAATGAGTCCCCCTATCACTTACCAATTCAATTGGTAATCCAAATCTGGTGATAATATTTTCATAAGGAAATCTTGCAGTAGTTTGAGCATCATTTCCTTTTGTAGCCCTGGACTCTGCTCATTTGGTTAGGTAATCTATGGCTACAGTATATATTCAACATGAGACTGTTTTGCAGGAGGATGTATAGATCCAATGAAATCCAACCCCCATTTACTAAATGCTCTTGCTGAAATAAGTGGTACTAATGGCATATTATCTCTTTTATTTGGTTGACTCACTCTTTGACAATTGTCACATCTTTTCACATAAGTTCTTGCATCACGAAATAGAGTTCGCCACCAAAAACCAAAATATAATATGAGTTTAGCAGTCCTTTCACTTGAAAAATGTCCTCCTGCCACTCCAGAATGTGCCATCTCTAACATTTCCATGTACTTATTTTCAGGAACACAGATTCTTAAATATCCATCCATCCCTTTCTTGTACAATTGATCTCCTATCAGTTGATACTCCTCAGAAATTATTTGTAAATTCCTTGAGTTTGCACTAGCTCTTTCTAGCTCTCCTTTCCTATTTCTTTTCAACTCCTCAATTATGTTTGCACGCCAATCTGGATTTTTCTGAAACCAATACAAAGTTGTAATTTCTGAATTTTGTAAGGATTGACATTCCTAGTAGTTGGAAACATATTTTTTTTACATCCTGAATCTTATTAGGCCAATGTAATTGAGACTGTTTAAGGTGACTATCATGGAAGCATGAGTACAGGGATTCCAACAATGAGCTCTTCTTAAATACTCCTGGTGCTCATCTTCTGGAGTACAATATTCCAATATACCCATATGATTGAGATGATACAAATGTCTAGCTAGTAGCACAAAATTCCTACTTTGTAATACCAGATGTGTGTTGTTTCCAGATGTTCTGCAAGGTCCCATGGTTAGCAAAGGTACTAAAGTCATGGCCCATTCAGGAATACTTTCTATTTTGAATAGATATGCATCTGGTAAGTCATCATCTTAAGGTGAACTTGGCTCTCTGGTTTGGATTCTCGATAAATGGTCTGCTCTTAAATGAGTTTTTCCTTGTCTGACCACTACCTCAAATTCAGATTCCATCAGTAGGAGGAACCATCTGACTATCCTACCTGTATGGCATGGTTTGTTTACTAGATAGAGTAAAGCTTGGTGATCCACAAAGAATTTAAACTTGTTGGCTAAAAGATGATGTCTATATTCTTTTACAGCAAATATCATTCCCAACCCTTCCCTCTCAGTGGTTGTATAATTTCTTTTTGCTGAATTCAATTGCCTACTAGCATAAGCAATTGGAAAGTCTAATTTGCTCCCTTCTATTGGTTGTGCTAACACACATCCCAAAGCATAATTGGAAGCATCCACATGAACATGAAAAATTTTATTCCATTGTGGGGTTTTTGGAATTGGTGTTGTTACCAAACAAGTTTTCAAAGTCTCAAAGGCTTGGTCACATTCTTTGGTCCACTCAAATTTTGTGATCAATGCATACAAAGGTTTTGCAATGTCTGCAAACTTGTGTACAAATTTTCTATAATACCCACAATGTCCCATGAAAGTTTGAAGTTCTTTTACATTTGTTGGTCTTGGAAGTTCCACTATGGCCTTAATTTTTCTTTCATCAGTTGAAATTCCATTTTTGGAAACTATGTGGCCTAACATTCTCCGTTGCCCCACAAAGAACACACATTTCTCTGGATTTAAACATACTCTATATGTTCTACATTTTTTGAATATATTTTCCAGATCCTTCAAATGATCTTGTCTTTTTAATGAAAAAGTGCAAAGATCATCCACATAAATTTCCATTATATTTCTAAGGAATTCTTTGAATATGTGACACATCAATCTTTGAAAAGTTGCTGAGGCATTAGTTAAACCAAAGGGCATAACCCTAAAGGCATAGATTCCCCATTTTGTGGAAAAGACAGTTTTATGTTGGTCTTCCAAAGCTATTGATACCTGATTATATCCTGAAAAACCATCCAAAAAGCTATAGACCTCTTTACCTGCAACTCTTTCCAAGAGATTGTCTATTATGGGTAATGAATAGCTATCCCTTATAGTTGCAGCATTAACTTTTTTCAAGTTAATACATACCTTGCGTTTCCCATTCTTTTTAGGTACTACAACTATAGGAGATATCCACTCTGTATACTCAATCTCATAGATAAATTTGGTAGCCAGTAGCTTGTCAATTTCTTCCTCTATTTTAGCAGAGAATTTGTCATTAAATGTATAGTGTCTTTGTTTGCTAGGTTTTGCATCCAGAGTAATAGGAATCTTATGTTCAGAGATGTTAGGATCAATTCCTTTCAAATCTTTGTAACTGTAAGCAAACACATCTCTATACGTCTTTGCCAATTTTCTCAATGCTTCCTCTTCCTGACTTGTCATGTCATCAGCTATGATAATGTGTCTATCTTCCCCCTCTTCTTGAGTGATCACCACCTTCTTTGTTTGTTCCTCATTGTCATATGCCTCTGTAAGACAATAGTTATGCAATATAACACATGAACAATAGCAGAGAAGATAACATATATAGGATAATCTCAACAATTTTCTACTAACAGCAAGTACAAAGACGATGGCGTTGTCCACCCGTGCGCTCTCAAGGTAGAGCTTAAATGGTGATCTAGACAACTCTAGATAGGGAGATACTAGGTAGAGGTATGCTGGCTCAACTCATGTATATATAGGATCATGGGTGGCCTTCCGTGGACAGTTATACATGGGCGGTAGAGCGTGGGCAGCCACCGCCCACGTAATTGACATACATGGCTTAGACCAATTGAACTGACCTAACAAATATAAATGATTTCTTACTCAAAGAGGGAATATTCCATGGAATATTCCCTTTACTATCGCGTCGGGGCCGCTGCCCCTAGACCCCCACGAAGGGGCCCGCTGGCCCCTTGGGACCCCCCAACCAAGGGGCCCATTGGCCCCCTTGGACCTGCCAACCGGGGCTGCTCATCGCTACCCCGAACCCCATAATTGGGGACCCTTGTAACTCCCTTTCCTTACAATACCTTACATGGTCCAATATGACCTTCATCCAACATGCAAGTTGGGATTCCCATCAATTGGGTAATGCACGCTTGGCTTCTCCTCATAATTGGGGCCTTACAAAAATGTGCATACAATCATGAGAGGTAGACATTGATCATATACTAACAACCTCCTCCTTTTTCTTTTCTCTCTTTGGTTTCATTTTTAGAAGTAATCTCTCTTCTACTTCATAGGTCTTGAAATTTGAAGGAACATCAAATTGTTGATCTTCTTTTGTTATTTTTTTATTTTTTTCAACTTCTCGTTCTTCTTCTATTTCTTTGTGTTTGTTTTTTCCATATTTTCCTGAGAGTTTTTCTTTTATAGCATCTGTAGATTCTACTTCTTCCAAGAATTGTGTTTTTCCAGTTTTTAAAATTATTTTTTCCTCTTGATCTTCCTCTGTTTTTGACACCTTGATCATTTGTATTCCTATATGAAAAATATCATATCCATCTTCATTATGAAATTTCACTCCCACATATTCATCATTGGCCAAATCCATTGTGGTCAATCTGATTCCATCCATAACTTCATCTTTGAATTCTTGTGGTGTGTAACTTTCATCTTGTGATTTCCTTTTCTCCAGACAATCTTCTTTCTTTAACACTTCTTTTTTGTATGTGTGATTCCTTATAGCATTACATTTCCAAATTGATGGTTCTGTCTCATTATGATCTTCACTCCCCGATTCTTCACTTAATTCCTGATTGTGATGTACTTTGAACCATTCTTGAGGGGACATATCATAATATTGACCATTTCTTAAATTTACTTTAGTTATCCTTCCTTTGCTTTGAAGGTATAGGCAATCTCTACCCCAATCTTGTACAATTTGCATCTGTCTCATAAATGGTCTTCCTAAGATGATTTCATATGAAGTGGATTGTGGGAATTCAACTATGGCAAAAGTATGCTCTATCTCTATTCCACATATTTCCACAATCACTTTTTCCCATATTCCTAGGGGTTTTTCTATGTGTCCATCTGCAAGTTGTAATCTCATTTTAGTGGGTATCAACTCATTTTTTCCCCATTTCTCCTAGGTTTGTTTAGTCATGATAGCCACTCCTGATCCACTGTCTAATATGGCCTTGGCATGATTCTCATTAAATTGTATCCTCAAAGTTGAGTTTCCTTCCTCTCCTTCACAGTATCCTCCTATTTTATCAATAGGTATGTACAACAAGTCTTCCAATTCTTGTTGTTGTGGTTCTAGGTTCTTTGACTTTGTTTCCCAATTTTTCATCTTGTGTTGTAAGTGAGGGTTTTGTTTTACTATCTCCTCCATTGTCGTGTGGTATAAAATTGTACAATGTTTATCTAGATTGATTTGGAAGATTATTTATGAAATATCTTCCTGATCAAGATGTTTCTTAGTTTCTGTTGCATTAGATCCTTTGACTATTGTTTGATGATTGTCTAGTTCCCCCATTTTGAGTTGTGCTTCTGGTATGATTTGTTTACATCTTTGCATTCTTTCATCCTCTAAATTTGGCATAGGATATGCCATCACATGATTTGTAGGATTGGGTCCATCTTGTATTCTTCCTCTGTATGCTTTTATTAGAGTCTTCAGACTTTGTGAATTTTTTTCCTCCTCCCGAGTCTGTGTATTTTGTGGTTGACTTTTGTTTGAATGTTCCATAGTCTCTTCTTCCAAAATTTTTCCCATTCTCATCTTTCTCTCCCATCTTCCTTTTTGTCTGTTTTTCTTTTCTTTTGGAAATGGAATTTTCTTATGTTCCTATGTGTGTGTCTCCTTTGTTGTTTCTTGTTGTTGTTGGAGTTAGATGTTTGCGGAAGCACGCGAACAACACAAGGAAGAAGAAGAAGCTTGGAGCGCAACACACAAGACTGAATCTATTACTAGAGAATGTACAAAGATAAGTATTCCATTAGGGCAATAGGCATATATACAAGCCGGGGGAAAAAAACCTCCTAAAGAGGGAAAAAAGTGCCCCGACAGTCCTAGTGTGTTCACACACATCACTACCTAAATATATCAACAAATCCCCCCTGGGAGTGATGCGGTGAACAAGGAGCTGGCACACATGTATAAGGAGGTGCCAAGCTATGTGGAAATCACTCCACAAAAGGAAGTAAGCCCAAAGCTTTGCGGAAAGCTTCAAACTTCTCCGTAGGTAGAGCCTTCGTGAAAAGGTCTGCAATGTTCTCCTGCGTGGGCACATATGCCAAGCTGATCTCCCCAACAGAGAACCTCTCCCTGACATAGTGATAATGCACCTCAATGTGCTTAGTGCGAGCATGGAACATAGGGTTCCTCACAACTGCCAATGCGCTGTGACCATCAGTGAAGATGGTGGTGGCAGAAGACTGGCCAACACCCAAATCAGCCATAAGGCGTTTGAGCCACACACACTCAAGAGTCGCTGTGAAAGCTGCCCTATACTCAGCCTCACAACTGGAAGTGGCCACAGTAGGCTGCTTCTTGCTCAACCAAGATATACATGAGCTACCAAGCATGAAGCGAAAACCACTAGTGGACACACGAGTGTCATAGCAACCAACCCAATCTGAGTCAGAAAAAGCATGCAAATCTGGCGGTAGTGATCCCCCCTTGGGATAAAACAATCCAAGTAGCCGAGTACCACTCAAGTAGCAAAAGATGCGCTTAACCGCCTTCCGATGCGTGACTCCTGGGCAATGCATAAACCTACTCATCTGTGAGACAACAAATTGAATATCTGGCCAATTAATGCATAAGTAAATCAGGCATCCAACAGCCTGCTGATAGAGGACAGCATCAAATGCATCTCCAGCATCATGAAGACTCAATCGTAAACCTGTCTCCATAGGAGTGGCAATAGGCTTACAATCTTCAAGGCCAAAACGCTGCAATAATGTGTCAATATATTTCGTTTGACACAAAGCCAATCCATCATCAACTTGCATAAAATGAATGCCCAAATAGTGATGCAAATGCCCCAAATTAGACATCTCAAATGAGGGATGTAAATCAGCCTTAAAATCAGCAATATACTTCTCAATAGGACCAGTGAGCAACATGTCGTCAACATAGACAACAATGATCAGAAGCACATCATTAGCACGCTTAACATATAAGGTGCTCTCAGTTGGACTGTTCTCAAAACCATGTGCAATCAGATAGGCATGTATCTTCTCATATCAAGCACGTGATGCTTGCTTTAAACCATATAATGCCTTCTTTAACCTGCACACCTAGTTTTCATGCCCTTTTTGCACAAAGCCAGGGGGCTGAAAAACATACACTTCTTCATGCAAGTCGCCATTCAGAAATGTTTTTTTAATGTCCAAATGATGTACATTCCAACCATGATGGGCCGCAAGTGCACAAATGCTCCAAACAGTAGTCATACGGCATGTAGGTGCAAAGGTCTCATCAAAATCAATGCCTCTTTCCTGTGCATAACCCTTTGCAACAAGCCTAACCTTATACCTATTAACTGTACCATCAGGTTTATGCTTTAGCTTGTATACCCACTTAGTGCCAATGGAATTCTTGCCAGGAGGCAAGTCACATAAAGAACAAGTACCATTCTTCATTATTGCATCATATTTAGATTTCATAGCATCCATCCAATTTTCTGAACTTTGTGCTTCATCAAATGAAACAGGCTCATTCTCATCAGAGAGACTAGATGCAGCCATAGCATAGCACTCTAATGCAAAAGAGGCACTATGAGAGCTTGATCAAGTACGATATGACAGAGGTGCATCTAATTTGCTATCACACAAAGTTTGCACCAGCCATTTTGGCATATTTTTTGCCTCCTCAATATCAGCTCTCTCATCAACAAGTGCATCATGTAAATCTGCATCAGAAATGGAATGATCTACATCATCATGTGAAACCTGTAAAGGTTGAGAAGTTGCCTCATTAGGACCAGCAATAGACTGTCCACCTGTAAAAAGAGGCATCAAAGTATCATACATGTCTTTGGAGCTAATAGATGTCTCCTTAGTACATGAAAGCAATGGCTGAATAGCATCTTTCACAAAAACATCATCACGGCTAACCAGAATGCATTTAGTTTGTGGATGATACAGACGATAGCCTTTACTTTCAGAACTATACCCAACAAAAATACATTTTACTGCCTTATCATCCAATTTTCTGCGATGTTGTTCAGGCACTAATGCATATGCCAAACAACCAAAAACATGCAAATGAGCAATAGATGGCTTGTTTTCATGCCAAGCCTCATATGGAGTGATAGACTGCAGCGCTTTAGTGGGGCACCTGTTAAGTACATATGCTACACACATGACAACCTCAAGCCAGAAACTATGTGGTAAAGCCTGACTCTTGACCATACACCTCGCCATCTCCATGAGTGATATGTTCTTTCGTTCAGCAACTCCATTCTATTGAGGTGTATACGGCACTCTACACTGGTGTTTTATCCCACGTTCAGCTAGAAATGCATTAAAATCAGAAGACATATATTCCCCCCCCTCGATGAGAATGGAGGGTGCCCATTTTACACGCTGACCGATTTTCAGCCAACACCAAAAAACTGTTTGAAGCACATGAACACTTCGGACTTTGCCTTCAATGGATATACCCATGCATGCCTAGAAAAATCATTGATGAAAGTCATGAAGTAAAGATAATTTCCAAAAGAGGGTGCCTGCATAGGACCACAGACATCACTATGTACAAGCTGCTATTTTTGCGTAGCCCGAACTGGACCATCTTTTGGAAAGGAAGAACGCTGCGTTTGCCCAAAATACAGCCTTCACAAACATGTTTTCTAGGTGCCTCAAGTTTGGGCAAAGAGGACACCATTTCAGATTTCTGTAGGCGTAGCAAACTAGCAAAATTCAGATGACCAAAGCATGCATGCCAAAGCTTTGCATTTGACATAGCCTGAGAATCATGAACTGCACATGCCGAATCATTCACAGATCTTTCCTAGTCTATGAGCTTATATAGCCCACGACATAAATGCCAAAAGCAATAATAACATCGCCATTTGACAGATCATGAACTGTACATCTGTCATCAACAAATTTCACAACCAAGCCAATCTTGGCTAATGCAGAAACTGATAACATATTTTTCTTCTGATCCCTGGCACAAATAAAGCATCTGACAAGGTGAAAGAACTACCATCAGCAGTAGACAAAATGATCTTACCAACTCCCGTAACAGGATAAGAGGAGTTGTTGGCGCATGTGATAGTATTCCCTGTAGGGGTAGGCTCGAGTGAAGAGAAGAAAACTGCGTTGCGAAGGTAATATTGTTTGGTCCTCCCCACTGTCAAAGTACCAACAATCTGAGTCCACTGCGGACATGCACTTGCTCATGAGAAGATGGGTCAAAACTGCAAACAGTAGTAAATGCCCATTCTTCTTCCTGCACAAGATTAGCAGACTTTGTTTTTGGTGTAGAGGCTTCTGCAACAACCATTCAGCCTCTTTCTTCTTTGCCTCTTTGCCAGCCAGTTTTGGACAGTTCTTTATGATATGATCATTCCCTTTGCAGTTACTTGCAAAATAGTTTCTGGTTTTTTGATTTCTTCTCATCTTTATCCTAGTTCTTCGAATGTGTAGCATTTGCAAATTTCTACTTACTAGTGGAAGAGCTCCATTTTCCTTTGCCTTCTGACTAGCTAGGAAAGCTTGATCTGCAACACGCATAATGGACCTATTCTGACTACAGAACAGAGACTAACTCATCAAATGACAAGGCATTTGGATTACCTTTCATCAATCGAAGAGTAGAAGCAAAACTCTGATATGAATCAAGAAGACCATTCAGAACGGTCTGCACAAGTGAGCTATTTGGTATAACCTCATCAGCAGAAATTAACTGTTCCTTCAAGTCTTTGATCTTTGTCAAAAAATTGTCC
>MU261251.1:115000-118123 GCA_020310875.1 Ceratopteris richardii | reverse complement strand
CAATTGTGAAATGCTTTTGTACAAGTCTAAGTCTAGAGTTGCTTGACCTCTGTACAAAGTTTTAGCTTCCAATTGCAATCAGGCTTAGAGAATTAAGTGTAGGAACATTCATATGTGAAGTGTGTTCACAGGTTCCTAAAACAGGCGCAAATTTCGAACTTAGTGTTTTGATCATTTCTCCCAGCACAGTTTAAAGTTTTGCATGAGTGAGGGCTTAATCTTTAAGTTGGAAGATAAGCTGCTCATGACTAGAAGCATTTGCTTAAACGGGTTCTATTCAAGGAGAACCAAGTCTTGGAAGTTGCAAGTGTAAAATCGACTGTTATGAATATCAGTTTCTGACATAGGTAACTTGTGAAGTTGATTTCTCAAGTTATACTAAAGCTTTTGAAGTAATTCAACTTGGAGGAAGTGCGCAATCTCTAGGAGATACTTCGTACAAAATTTCATTAAAAACTTTACATGCTTGATAGGTCAATGTGGAGAAATAGTGCAGCAGACTTTTCTGTGTTTCATCTTCTTCACAGATTTGTCAATCCTTTGATAGTTAGTAATTGATCCTCTAAATTAGTGGAAGTTTTGACTTACTCTTGGTATAGAGGTGTTCTAATCACAAGAGTAGGTTGTTCTTTTGGAGATTAACACTCTCCATCAGTGGTATCAGAGCAGGTTACATCAAATCAAGGAAAGGAGGATCCCGACTGCTGCAGATTCAAGAAATTCAACATTTGAAGGACTAAGAAGTGAAAGCTTGGAGTTAAAGCCTGAGGAGAAGACTATTCGACATCAAGAAGGACAAAAGGAGTCTAATTCAAAGTAAAGGTACATACATTGTTTGTAAAGCTTGAAGATTTCAATACACAGGTGGACACAAGATGGGAGATTCTCTTCAGATAGAGAAATTGGATAGGGAAAACTATCCTGCATGGTCAATGAGGATGGAAGCTCATCTTATGAGCAAAGATTTAATTGATTACATCACAGGAGAAGAAGAGAAGCCACAGTTCAGAGATCCTAGTGTTCAACTAGGGAAGAATTAGCAGAATTGAAAAATTGGATGAAGAAAGATGCTCAAGCTAGGAGCATTATCTATATGGGAGTCAATGATTACTTGTTACCTCATATTCGAGGTCTTGAAAGTGCAACTGACATATGGAATGCTTTGGAGGAGCATTTCCAGAATACTACAAAGTCAAGGAAGGCATCCTTATGGGCAGAGTTTACAACTTTTAGGAAGAAGGCTTCTCAATCCATCTCAGACTATGTGACAAGGATGAAAGATATTGCAGATGCTTTAGGAGCTGTTGATGAAGACATTGAGGAAGATAAGTTGGTAAGGCAAATCCTTACAGGATTGAGAGGTGATGACAAATGGAAGCCATTTATTTTGTCTACAGAGTTATCACTTGACCATTTCACTCCTGATTTAAATCAATTGTTAGGTCATATGCTAACATTTGAGCAGGATGTTAAAGGAGATGGTGACAAGAGTGCAGGTCATGCAATGTACTCAAAGGACAAGAAGAAGAATAGCAAAGGAAAGCAACAAGTAAATGAAGATGAAGGAACAACTACTCAAGCCAACTTCCTAAGAGGAAGAGGAGGTGGCAAAGGTAGAGGAAGAGGCAGGAACAACAAAGATGGAGGCAAAGCTTGCTGGATTTGTGGTAAGACAAATCACTTAGCTAATGATTGTTGGCATAATAATCAGAACAATGGTGGATACAATCAAAATTATAATTCAAGAGGAAGAGGTGGCAGAAATCAAAGAGGCAATTTCAGAGGTAGAGGTGGAAGGAATTACTTTGGAAGAAATGCAGGTAGAGGACTCCAAAGTCAACAATATAACAACACCTACTACAATTATGCTTCAGATCAAAAGGAGGATTCAACATTGATAATGAATGCAACTTGTGAAAGGCAAAATGAAGATCAAAGAGTCTTCTACATTGACTCAGGGTGTAGCAATCACCTGAGTGGTAACATATCCTTGATGACTAACTTGGAGAATAATGTTTTTAATCATGTTGTTCAGACAGGTGACAACACAAAGCACAATGTGAAGTCAATTGGATCAGTGAAGGCCAAGGATGGAAGCACCTTATTGAGTAAGGTCTTGTATGTTCCTACAATTCCTAAGAACTTGATAAGTGTAGGACAAATTGTTGAAAAGGGATATGAAGTAAGGTTCACTAATGATGGAGTATATGTGGAAGACCCTAGCCAAGGGTATAAACAGATTGTTTCAGGGAAAAAGGAAGGAAGATTATTTACATTGAAGATTCAAGGCAATATTGGTCATGCTATGTTCACATATGGAGGACATAAGATCTCTGAGTTAGATCTTTGGCACAAGAGGCTTGGACATTTTAATGAAAGAGGTATTAAAGATATGGTTAACAATGGTTCAGTGCTTGGATTGCCTAATGTTGCAGGTCAACATATGACATACAAATGTGAGGCATGTCAATTAGGTAAGGCTCATAAGACTTCTTATTCCAAGCATAGTTTTATGCACTCAGAGAAGCTTGAGTTGGTACACACAGATGTGTGGGGACCATCAAAAGATTTCAGTATAAATGGATCAAGGTATTATGTGATTTATGTTGATGATGCTACTAGATGGATCACTATCTATGTGATCAAAGATAAGTCAGAAGTGTTTAATACATTTAAACACTATCATGCATATGCAGAAAGAATTACAGGTCATAAGTTGAAAAGATTAAGGTCAGATGGAGGGGGAGAGTATTTCTCTAATGAGTTCAGTGATTACTTATGGAATGCAGGTATAAAAAGGGAAGTTACATGCAAGTACTCTCCTCAACAAAATGGTGTTGCAGAAAGGAGAAATAGAACTCTTGTTGAGTTTGCAAGATCCATGATGAAAGAGAAAAATTGCCCTAATTATTTGTGGGCTGAGGCTGTAAATACAGCCACTTATTTGGTCAATAGGTTACCATGTAAAGCCTTGCAGGGTATGACACCATATGAGGCTTGGTGGGGTAAGATACCTACCTTGGATCATTGCAGAGTTTTTGGATGTGTGGCATATGCATATGTGCCATCACAATTAAGGCACAAGTTGGAGCCTAAAGCAGAAAAATATGTTTTCATTGGTTA
>MU261251.1:70000-100000 GCA_020310875.1 Ceratopteris richardii | reverse complement strand
AAGCTTCTAGTGAAGATATCTGC
The DNA here is from genome assembly GCA_020310875.1 of Ceratopteris richardii. Lineage (NCBI taxonomy): Eukaryota > Viridiplantae > Streptophyta > Polypodiopsida > Polypodiales > Pteridaceae > Ceratopteris > Ceratopteris richardii. Next base: position 99,977 of record MU261251.1, on the reverse strand, counting down.
AACCTATTCCTTTGTACCTATAAAATGAACATTAATGCCCCCACTTGCAATCTTGTACCTTAGATAATGGTAATGCACCTCAATGTGCTTATTCCTTGCATGATACATTGGATTGTTAACAAGATGTAGGCTTGATATGTTATCTCCATAAACTAGAATTAGTCCAAGTTATATACTGAGATCTTTGAAGAGCTTCTTAAGCCACATTGCTTCACATGTAGTGAGGGCTAAAGGTCTATAGTCTGCTTTTGTTGAACTTAATGCAACTGTGGATTGTTTTTTGCTCATCCATGAAATTGCTTTTGTACCTAACATGAAAGCATAGCCAAAAGTTAACCTTCTATCATCAACAATCCATGCCCAATCTGCATCACTCCGTGCTCTTACTTCAATTTCTTCATCATACTTATATAGCAACCCATGATTAACTATATTCTTCATATACCTTAACACTCTCTTTGCATGATTGAGATGTGTATCTAGGGCGGCATGAATGAACCGAGATAAAACTCCAACTATGTAGCACAAGCTAGGTCTTGTGAGCATAGCATAGATCAATGATCCCATAATGCTCCTGTATAGTGTGAGGTTTTCTAGCTTCTTACCATCTTCATTCCTTAAGTTGACATTTGAATCCATAGGTTGATCTATTGGTTTGCAATCTGCCGTGCCAAACCTAAACAACACATCTAGAAGACATCTTTTGAGAGATATACATACCTTCTTTCCCATAGATCACCTCAATGCCAAGAAAGTACTTTAGCACACCTAAATATGAGATTTTGAACTCTCTCCAAGCTTCTCTTTGATGGTCCTTATCCCTGCATGATCATCACCTATCACAAGGAGATCATCTACATATATGCATATCAAACATATCTTGTCATTTTTTTTCTTCATATACAAGGATGGATCTGCATCACTTGGAGAGAAACCACATCTCTTCAAGAAGTCCACTAGCCTTTGATTCCAAGTCCTTGGGGCTTGTGTTATGCCATACAAGGCCTTCTTCAACCTGCAAACATAGGTAGGATGCTGTGGATCTACATATCCTTGAGGTTGTTCCATGAAAACCTCTTCTTGTAACTCGCCATTCAAGAAAGCATTCTATATGTACATATGGTAGATAGGCCACCCCCTTGGTGCACATAGGGCTATGAGAGATCTAATGGTAGCATTGTTTTCCATAGGACTAAAAGTCTCCTCATAATCCACTCCTTGTGTCTGTGTGAAGCCTTTGGCTTCTTGTACCTTGCCAAGCTGCCATTTGCATTCCTCTTGGTCTTGTACACCCACCTGTTTTGGATGATCTTCATGCCTTCCTTCTTGGGTACTAGTTCCCAAGTATTGTTCTCATTAAGAGCTTTGAACTCTTCATACATAGCCTTCCTCCACTCTAGTTTGGTCTTTGCCTCCCCATAAGAATCTGGCTCTTGATCTGCAATGACATTCATCATGTATGCATAGTGCTTTCCCATGAACGAACCATATGCATACCTTTGTGAGGGTGCGTTCTTCCTTGTAGACCTGCTCTCTTGACCTTTGGGATATTGCTTCTTGAGTCTATCGATCTTTACATTAGGAGTAATGACCTCTTCAAGCTCTTCCCCTTTTGACTCCTCTTGAGCTTCCCTAGTGTCATAATTTGTCTCTTGTAGCCTTCTATACTTTGAAGTAGGGGATGTTATTTCATAACCATAAGTGTAAAAATGATCATATGAGAGTACCTTAGATGTACAAGCCTCTACTCCACTGATTAGGATTGAATCTTGCAATTGAATATGAACATCAAAGTCTGCAAACTCCTCTTGATCCTCTTCATCCAACTTTGCCTTGCCCTTGTGTCCATACCATGAACTTGACTCATCAAACACATCTCTTGCCACATATAGCTTCTTTGATAGAGGGTTGTAGCACATGTACCCTTTTTTCTCATTTGAATAGCCAAAGAACACACATTTCTCACTCTTGGGTTCTAACTTTGTTCTCACTTCACTAGGAACATGAGCAAAGCATACACATCCAAATACCTTGAGGTGCTCCATAGTTGGTTTCTTGCCATAATAGACTTCATGTGAAGTCAAGTTGTGCATATCATCAATTGGAACCGTGTTTATCAAGTAACAAGTTGTATTCACAACCTTAGACCAATAAGAGAATGGTAACATATTTTCATTTATGAGACATCTAGCTATCTCAACTAAATGCCTATTCTTCCTATCTGCAACACCATTTGTTGAGGGGTTTACCTGCATGTAAAGTGCCTCTTCATGCCATTGTCTTACAAGTACTTTGTGAATTCCTTCCAGAATTAATCTCCCCCTCCATCTCACCTTAGTGTCTTGATGTGTGTATCACATTCTTTCTCAACAATAGACTTAAACTTTTGAAAGCATGAAAACACTTCTCATTTTTCTTTGATAACATATAGCCATACCTTTCTTGAGTGGTAATCAATGAAAGTGACAAAGTACCTACCTCCTCCCAATGAAGCCTCTCTTTTAGGGCCCCATACATCAGAGTGTATAAGCTCCAAGAGCTTAGAGGATATGTACTCACTGTTTGGAAATGGCTTCCTTGCTTGTTTACCTAGCTAACAAGCATCACAAATTTCATGTGGATCTTGGCCTTCAAGATTCAGTAGTCCCTCCACTAAAAATACTTTGCACATGCTTTTTAACTTTGGAATATTGACATGTCCTATCCTCTTGTGCCAAAGATCAATCTCTGCAATCCTTTTGTTACCAATCATCACATAAGATACCTTGTTGTGTGTAGGAGCAACATCTAGTATGAACAATCTACCTTCCTTCCCTTGGCAACGACCTTGCCTCCTTGCTTCACCACACATCCTTTTGCATCAAATATAACCTGCATACCTGTCTCTTCCATCTTTCCTATAACGATAAGGTTCTTGAAAATAGATGGAACATGGAGCACATCTTTGAGATTCTTGATAGATTTACCTTCACCTAGCTTGACATCTCTTACATGTGTAATGGGATGCTAAGTGTTATCTCTTGTCTCCACACAACCTTTTGAGCTTGGGACTTGCATATGAACAAAAGATTCCTCTGTACATGACATGTGGTTAGAACATCTAGAGTCTATCTATCTATCTATCTATCTATCTATCTATCTATCTATCTATCTATCTATCTATCTATCTATCTATCTATCTGTCTGTCTGTCTATCTATTAGTTGTAGCTGGCATGAATTTGCAACTATCTAGCTTCACTTCTCCTAGAATTCCATGCTTTTAACTTCAAATTAACCTCACTACTTTAAAAAATGCATTCAGTATTTAACTTCATATACTAAAAAAACATCAACGTCTTTCATTTATGCCAATGCATGTAATTAGATGCAAATGCATAATCTTGCATGCATATGCTTTGATGTTCTTGCATGCCCAAATTAGTCAACCACTATGTTATTACACATGCACTTCATGCACCTACTTCTATACACAAACATATTACTTATGCTTCTCTTTTTATTGCATTAATTTTCTAATGAACATTCTTGAGAGCATCAAATAATTTAATTAAAAAGACGAATTCTTGATGTGCATAAAGGACATCTTTATGGTTAAATTTGTGCATGGAAAACATTATTTTGGAAAGAGATATGCAAACACATTTATTCTTTTCCATGCGTAAAGTGAAAGGGATTTCTTTATTGATGTATGTAAATACTTATGGTGCTTGATATGCTTTCAATACATGCATGTATTCTGATTGAACATTTAGCTTTCATGTTGGAACATCAAGCTTACACTATTCTTGATGAGTATTATCACTACATTTTTGGATTATGTGAAAGACATCCATTAAAGAGTTTTTTATTTATCTCATTTTTTGGTATTTTTCTGAAGATATTTTACGATCATTTACCCAATGTAAAAGCCTTGAGTTTTAAACTTGTAAAATGATAAAAGAGGGTTTTGATCCACAAGATTGAGGTAGTTGATATTCAATGAATCAATCAACAAAAACTGGATTCTTGATTTTACGTTTCTTAGATTGTAGGAAAGTAGACTGATTCATTCCAAGAAACTAGCCCACCTTGAATTCAAATTCAAATCTTTGTAAAAAAGTCATGGAAAAGCTCATAAGAGTATATATAAATACTCACCAATACTTTTACATAACATTGAAGAAATATAATTATACTTTGGTCATCATTGCATTGCTCCATTCCTCTATACGATCATATTCAACAAGAGTTATTTTACAAAGGCTGTTTTTCTATCTATAGAGCTTCAAATTTGATGAATGAGCATTCATTGGAAAGATATCACGCTCTAGTTTGTGTGTAAACAATTTTAAAACATTTGGTTTAGTAAATTTGGAGATATGGTTACTTTGCTCTCTTAGGGTCTATCTCTGCACAACCCTAAAAAATCGAGAGTACCACCAATCAATGCTTAGCTTATTGCAAGCTCATTAGTTGATTTTAAATTCTTTTAGTGTGCATTTTAGACACACAAATCTATGTATTAAATTCATCCAAAAGTAAGTTTTCCCATTGCAAGCATGCTGGCTGGTCTGGGCATTTGAAGTTGGTTGTCTCATCCAAAGATAACAAGTTTTGTGAGCTAGTCATTTTGCAAACTCATAGGTTTTAGACAAACTATTTCTCATAGATGTACCAAAGTACATATAGAGTTTTTTTTGCATTAATTTGAAGCCCATAAGGTATTTTTGCCTCTGCAAAAGCTCAAGGGCTACTCTTGTGATGGTTGGCTATTCCAAAATGCATCACTTGGCAACTCAATTTTCTACCTTCCTCAAGATTCTCCAAGTTCTCTCAGTGGTATCTCCCTCAATGATTGAAAAGCTTGATAGAAAAAACTATGCTACTTGGAAAGCTTTATGGAATCGTGGTAGGTGATGAACCTATGCCTAGTTAAAGATCCAAAGGAGGACCTACATAAGAGGAGATAGAAAAATTCACACTTTGGTGGGCAAGAGATGATTAAAAAAGGTCATACATACTAAACTATATCTCAGAATGGAGGCCTATTTGCAAGGTAGAAAGTTGTATGGAGTCATAGTAGGTGATCAACCTAAGCCTACTCCAAGATCCAAAGGAGGACCTACAGAAGAGGAGATAGAGAAACTCGCATTTTGGTGGGCAAGGGAATGTTACGAAGCTCCATTCCTGAGCTTTGCTTAGAGACCATCGGTGTTGGATTTGGATGAGACTTGGTCAACCAAAATCTCTATGTAGCGCTTCGACAGGAACTAGGCGACCACTTTCGTGCCTAGTTTTTCATCGACCGATGTCCAAATTCACTTTTTTCACTTGGGATAGCATTATATCTTAGAAGTACAGGTGCTACGCTACATTTCTTGGACTGGCAAGGACTGTCAAATCTCAAAAGTTCTTCAGTTTCACTCCGTTTGCCAGTTTGGGACTATTGCTACATGGTTTTGGCATTGTTCTTATTGGTTTTTGGTGATTAGAACCTCTCTCGACCAAGTGGACATTTCCAATTCTTTTTGGGCCCGGTGAGGATTCAAAATCAGTGACCTAAATCTTCAAGTATCACTTGCATTTCCCGTTCGCAACTTCATTTTGTACTAGGGAAGTGCTCTTGTGATATATTTCTCTTCTTCTTGCATATTTAATCTTTGCTTCCATTCATTTTAACATACTCTAGTTAGCAAATAGGGTAAGGGAAGTAAAACATGGAATCTAAAGGCAAACAAGTAGTTGAACACACTTCTCCATCTAAAGAGCAACTAGAGGATCCTGATTCTAAAATAGAGAAAGTAGAATTAGGGCAAGAAGTAGAAGAAAACTTACAAGAGAAAGAGCCTCGGCAAGAACAATGTACGAATGAGGAACTTTTAGATGAGTTTGTCACTCATGATCAATTCATAGATTTGAAAGAGCAAACCCTTAAATTAGAAAGAGATCTTGGTAGCATCACATGTCTCATTCAGCAACTAAAGTCTTAAATGATCTCACTTGAGACTAGTGCCACCTCTTTCCTATCTAGGAAGGAAAGTGAAACCCCTCCTATTCCTCTAGAGATTACCACGAAAGATACTTCTCTTCCTAGTAAGCACAAAGGAGAGAGCTCTAGGGAAGATCCCCTCCTGAAAGACTTGAAGCCACCTAGCTTTACGGGGGATGACCGAGATAGGAATAAGGATGCAATCTACACTTTTTTACAAAAGTGGCATGATTTGCATCAATTAAAGGGCACCCCACTAGAGTACCGTGTACTAGATGTGAATCTCTTGCTCGGCCCGTGTGCTTACAAGTGGTGGATGAGTCTTAAAGAGGCGAACTCTATCCCTACTGATTGGACTCAATTTGAGACTCTTTTTCTAAAAGAGTTTCTTCCTGAGAATGAGGGGAAGAGGAATTGGGATGGGTGGGATAGGATTACCCAAAGAGGTAGGGCTCTTATGGTCTATTTATCCCACTGTAGAGACATTTTGAAACTTAAGGGCGTAGATGATTTCCAGAAGACCAGAGGTTTGTTAGAGGCTTAGATAAAGCCATAAAGAGGGAAGTCAGAAGGAATGCACCTAAAACGTTTGAGGAGGTGATCAAGTATGCACAGATCTATGAGGACCATAATTGTCCTCAATACACTCCTATGGAGATGGATCAGCCCCTCAAAGCTCTTAGTACAACTAAATTCAAGAAGAAGTTTCCGTTTGGGAAAAACAAAGTTTTTATTAAAAAATAAAGATCACAAGGGCCTATGTTATCTACAAATCAGTTTGAGAGGGACAAAAGGGAAAACATGTGCTTTAGGTGTTCGTCTGCTAGCCATTCACAATGGAACTGTCCACTCAAGAAGGGGGAAGAAAAGAAGAAGGGACCATAGACTAGTATGGCCCCTAAAAAGGGCAAAAAGGTGGTCCACATAGTGTAGACCCTTCCTATTCATGGCAGCTCTAGCTACAAGGGAGTGGAGGTGAAGCACGAGGATATAGAGCACACATGTTGTTTGACTTAGTCATTGTGGTCAACGTAATTTGGAACACATGACCTAGTTAAATTGCATGGTAGTGTGTACGGGACCAAGATGCAGTCATGACAGATGACTCTGCCACTCATAATTTTATAAACTATGCTTTGATCAAGAAATTAAAGATACCCAAGCAGCCTAGTGCACATAAATACATCGTATCTATGATGCAAGGGCAAGATAAGAGGATATGGGATACTATGGTATCCAATTTGGAATTCAAGATATAGGACTATACAAATTATATGGACTTCAAAATTATGAATATGGAGAGGAGAGACCTTGTGTTAGGAAGAGAGGGTCTATGGGGGTTGGGAGACACACTTAAATGCAGCTATCAGAACAACACACTTGAATTTGAAAAAAATGGAAGTAAAGTTTGTATTGAGGGAGAGAGAGATGTACCTAGTGCACCTCTCATTTCATCATTAGAGTTGTATAGTCTTTGTTATTCTTAGCATGTATAGGAGATATTTTTATTGTATAGTCATGATATGGAGCATTGTATAGATAGTGCATCTGATGTATATTTTCATGCTAGGAATGTAAATATGGACACGACTTTCTACTATTCTTTTTTCCAAGAGTGTGTGGTTAAAGTTTTAAGGATCTTATGTTTGAGTATAGAGACGTTTTTCCCACTAACTTACCTAGAGGGCTACCACCTGAGAGAGGGGACATTGACCATGCCATTGAGGTTGTTACTAACACTAACCCTATTTGTAGGGCACCTTATAGGCTTAGTGTTTCTCAAAATGAGGAGGTTGAGAAGAAATTGCAGGATTATTTAGATAAGGGCTTCATTAAACCTAGTAACTCACCTTGGGCATCGGCAATGCTCCTAGTTAAAAAGAAAGATGGCTCTATGAGACTATGTATAGATTATAGAGAACTTAATAAGGTAACTATCAAAAATAGATCTCCAATGCCTAGATTGGAAGGTCTATTTGATTAGTTACATTAAGCTATGTACTTTACAAGCTTGACCTTAGATCAGGATATCATCAGATCAGGCTTAGGGTAGAGGATGTCCCTAAGACTCCATTTAGGACTAGATATGGGCACTATGAGTTTTTGGTGATGCCTTTTGGTCTCACCAATGCTCTTGCCACTTTCATGAAGCTCATGAATAGTGTTTTACGGCCTTATCTAGGATACTTTCTAGTAGACGTTTTGGATGACATTCTGATCTATAGTGTGTCAGAAGAGGAGCACTTGGAACACTTAAGAAAGGTATTTCAAGTGCTAAGGGAACTCTTTGCTAAGGATTCAAGTTGTGAATTTTTCAAGATAGAGGGTAGATACCTTGGGCATATAGTCTTCCAAGATGGAATCTAGATGGATCCTGAAATATTAAGGGCTATTATGGAATAGCCACATCCAAGGAACTTGGAAGAGCTGCAGATCTTCCTAGGTTTATCAGGTTTCTATTGAAGATTCATTAAGAATTATGCCAAAATTGCTATTCCGATGACGGAACAACTTAAAGGGAAATCCTTTCATTGGGGAGACTAACAGAAGTGAAGTATGGAGAAATTGAAAGTAGCAATTTCTACAGCTCCACTTTTACATATAGTAGATCCCAACAAACCCTTTGTGGTTGAGACTAGCACAAGTGATATTGCCATAGGAGGAGTTCTAGCTCAAGATGGTCAACTTGTAGCTTTTGAGAGTGAGAAACTAGAACCGGCTTAGAAGAATACTCTGTCTATGAGAAGGAGGTGTATACAATTGTCCATGCTTTGAAGAAGTGGTGTCATTATTTATATGGTGCCTAAGTTATGATAGTATTTGATCAAGAGAGCATTAAGTGGCTCTCTAATCAAATAGACCTTAAAGGTCGTAAGGCCTGATGGGTAGAGACCCTTTAGGAGTTTGATTATGAGCTTACGTATAGGAAGGGAAAGTTTAATGTAGTGGCTGATCTATTAGCCACGTGCCTGTGCTCAATGGCTTGAGTTTTAGTTAGATCACTAGTGAGCTACTTGAATCCATAAGAGGGAAATGTAGGTTTGATCTTGCATATTCCGAGATTTGGGAAGCCATAGAGAATGGGGATCATGATATATGGGTTTCTAGTGAGGATGGAGTACCGACAGGTACTCAAGAAGGATTCAAGTGGAAGAACTACAGTGTCGATGATGGATATTTGTTATATAAAGGTAAGTTTTGTGTCCCTAGAGATTTTGAGATGAGACGGCATATTTTGTATGAGTGTCATGACACACCTAGTGCGAGCACCAACAAGTTAACAAGACTTATGATCTTGTTAAGAGGTAGTTTTATTGGCCTGGACTTCATAAGGACATCCTAAAATATGTGCTTAAGTGCACCAAATGCCAAGTTAATAAAGCTGAAAGATTGAGGATTGGAGGACTACTCCACCGATTGGATATTCCTAATGGGAAGTGGGAGAGTATCTCCATGGACTTTATAGTCGGATTACCTAAGACACAGAGAGGGCACGACTCAGTTTGGTGAATTGTGGATAGGTTAACCAAAATGGCTAGGTTTATTCCAACACGTACTACAGTGAAGACACCAAAGTTGGCTAGACTCTTTGTAGAGAAATTATACTGATTATATGGTCTTCCTTTAGACATAGTTTTTGATCGGGATAGAAAGTTTACTAGCCACTTTCGGAGAGCGGTCTTCAAAAGGTTGGATACGAAACTTAGCATGAGTACCGCCAAGCATCCACAGTCGAATGGACAAACAAAGAGGGTTAACGAAATCCTAGAGAATATGCTTCAGGCATATGTGAATGAAAGGCAAACTAATTGGGAAGAGTTCTTACCCATAGTAGAGTTTGCATATAATAGTGCCAAGCACTCTTCCACTGGGCATAGTCCATTTATGCTCATGTATGGGTTTCAACCAAGAGCTCCTTATGTAGTAGGCTTGCAGAATGAGAAAGTTCAAGCTACAAAGGACTTCTTGGAAGAGATGAATGATATGCTTAGGCTTGCTAAGGGAAGCATGAGGAGAGCTTAGGATAGAGTTAGAGCCTATGCTGACCCTCAAAGGAGAGACATCAACTTTGAGGTAGGAGAGCATGTCTATCTTAGAGTTCCATCTAGATCTAAAACCATGAAGAGGGGACCTTGTCCAAAACTATCTCCTAAGTATTGTGGACCTTTCCAAATACTTACGAGAATAGGAAAGATGGCTTACGAGCTCCAACTTATAGACAATAGTCAAATCCATCCATTTTTACATGTTAGCCACCTTAAGAAAAGGTTGCATGAATCTGACAACCTCATTCCAGATAGTGAGGTAGTAGATGTTGGTGCAGATCAATCACCAATTGAAGGCTTGGAAGATTAAAGGATGAAGGAAGAATCAATTCTTAAAGTTTGGAAGAAGATTACATTCAGAGGATAAGAGAAGTGTACACAAATGTACATTAGTATAGTCATAGCTGACTTAGATCTTTTGATTAGTAAGAATCATGTACAAATTTATCTATAAATACTTTGAGAAAAGTCGGGGCAAGCATGAGAGCATATGTGACAATAGTTAGAAGTCAAGAATGAGGAAGTGAGATGTAATGAGATAGAGAAAAAGTTAGTTGAGTTTTCTCTCATCACTCAACTGTAAATTTTTCTGAGTAATCAAAAATATTGCGCCCGATGTTTCTGAGTCTTCTCCTTCTACATCAATTGTGAAATGCATTTGTACAAGTCTAAGTCTAGAGTTGCTTGACCTCTGTACAAAGTTTTAGCTTCCAATTGTAATCAGGCTTAGAGAATTAAGTGTAGGAACATTCATATGTGAAGTGTATTCACAGGTTCCTAAAACAGGCGCAGATTTCGAACTTAATGTTTTGATCATTTCTCCCAGTACAGTTTAAAGTTTTGCATGAGTAAGGACTTAATCTTTAAGTTGAAAGATAAGCTACTCATGGCTAGAAGCATTTGCTTAAACAGGTTCTATTCAAGGAGAACTAAGTCTTAAAAGTTGCAGGTGTAAAATCGACTGTTCTGAATGACAGTTTCTGACATAGGTAACTTGTGAAGTTGATTTCTCAAGTTATACTAAAGCTTTTGAAGTAATTCAACTTGGAGGAGGTGCGCAATCTCTAGGAGATACTTCGTACAAAGTTTCATCAAAAACTTTACATGTTTGATAGATCAATGTGGAGAAATAGTGCAGCAGACTTTTCTGTGTTTCATCTTCTTCACAGATTTGTTAATCCTTTGATAGTTAGTAATTGATCCTCTAAATTAGTGGAAGTTTTTGACTTACTCTTGGTATAGAGGTGCTCTAATCACAAGAGTAGGTTGTTCTTTTGGAGATTAACACTCTCCATCAGTGGTATCAGAGCAGGAGACATCAAATTAAGGAAAGGAGGATCCCGACTGCTGCACATTCAAGAAATTCAACACTTGAAGGACTAAGAAGTGAAAGCTTGGAGTCAAAGCTTGAGGAGAAGACTATTTGACATCAAGAAAGGCAAAAGGAGTCTAATTCGAAGTAAAGGTACATACATTGTTTGTAAAGCTTGAAGATTTCAATACACAGGTGGACACAAGATGGGAGAAAGCTTGCAGATTGATAAGCTAGATAGGGAGAACTATCCAGCATGGTCCATGAGGATGGAAGCACACCTCATGAGCAAAGATCTTATATCATTTATTACAGGAGATGAAGAAAAACCTGAGTTTGCAGATCCTAGTATTCCTACTAGGGAAGAGCTTGCAATGTTGAAGACTTGGATGAGAAAGGATGCTCAAGCAAGGAGTATCATCTACATGGCTGTAAATGATTACCTTCTACCTCACATCAGAGGTTTGGAAAGTGCTACAGATGTTTGGAATGCCTTGGAAGAGCATTTCCAAAATACAACTAAGTCAAGGAAGTCCTCACTATGGGCTGAGTTCACAACCTTCAAGAAGAAGAGCTCACAATCAATTTCAGATTATGTGGCAAGAATGAAAGATATTGCAGATAGCTTGGGAGCAGTGGATGAAGATATTGAAGAGGAAAAGTTGGTAAGACAAATACTTACAGGTTTGAGAGGAGATGAGAAGTGGAAGCCTTTTATATTGTCCATAGAATTGTCACTTGATCACTTTACTCCTGATCTTAATCAATTGCTAGGACACATGCTAACCTTTGAGCAGGATCTTAAAGGAGACAATGATAGAAGTACAAGTCAAGCTATGTACTCCAAGGACAAGAAAAAGAATGGCAAGGGAAAGCAATCAAATGATGATGAAGGGAATTCAAATCAAGCTAACTTCACAAAAGGAAAGATGAATTTCAGAGGTAAAGGAAGAGGAGGTAAGAACAAAGATAATACTAAAGCTTGTTGGATTTGTGGCAGAACAAATCATTTGGCAAATGATTGTTGGTATAACAATCAAAATGGTGGAAGCAATAATCAGAATTATAATCAAAGAGGTAGAGGAGGCAGAAACCAAAGAGGCAATTTCAGAGGAAGAGGAGGTAGGACATCATATGGTAGAGGAGGTGGAAGAAACTTGCAATCTCAGTCCTACAACAATAATTATTACAATTATGCATCAGATCAGAAGGATGACATGACTCTTATCTTGAATGCAACTCATGAATCAATGGGAGAAGATCAAAGAGTGTTTTATATTGACTCAGGGTGCAGCAACCATCTGAGTGGGAATCTATCTTTGATGACTGATATGGAAGCAAGGGTGAATGGACATACAGTTCAGACAGGTGACAATACCAAACATAAAGTGGAGAGCATTGGATCAGTGAAGACAAAGAGTGGAAGTACACTTCTGAGCAAGGTACTTTATGTTCCTACTATTCCTAAAAATTTGATAAGTGTAGGGCAAATTGTGGAGAAAGGATATGAGGTAAGATTCACAAATGATGGTGTTTATGTACAAGATCCAAATCAGGGATATAGAAACATAATTGCAGGTAAAAAGGAAGGAAGATTGTTCACTCTCAAAGTCCAAGGTAATGTGGGACATGCATTATTTACCTATGGAAGTCAAAAGGTATCTGAATTAGACCTATGGCATAAAAGGCTAGGTCATTTCAATGAGAGAGCTATAAAGGAGATGTCAAAGAATCAGATGGTGCTTGGATTGCCAAATATTGAAGGGCAACATATGGTGTACAAGTGTGACGCTTGTCAATTAGGTAAAGCACATAAGAGTTCTTATAACAAATCAGGGTGCAAGTATTCAAATATGCTTGAATTGGTTCATACAGATGTATGGGGTCCCTCAAGGGACTATAGCATAAATGGATCAAGATATTATGTGTTGTTTGTTGATGATGCAACCAGGTGGATTACTTTGTATGTAATCAAGGATAAATCAGAAGTTTTCAAGACATTCAAACATTTTCATGCCTATGCAGAAAGGATCACAGGGCAAAAGCTTAAGAGGTTAAGATCAGATGGAGGGGGAGAGTATTTCTCTAAAGAGTTTGATGATTATTTGTGGAATGCAGGTATCAAAAGAGAAGTAACTTGCAGGTACTCCCCTCAACAGAATGGAGTAGCAGAAAGGAGGAATAGGACTCTTGTAGAGTTTGCAAGAGCCATGATGAAGGAAAAGAATTGTCCAAATTACTTATGGGCAGAAGCCATTAACACTGCAACATATCTTGTGAATAGGTTGCCTTGCAAAGCTTTGGATGGAGGAACCCCTTATGAAGCATGGTGGGGTAAGAAGCCTACTCTTGATCATTGTAAAGTATTTGGATGTATTGCATATGCTTATGTTCCTTCACAATTAAGACATAAGCTAGAACCAAAAGCAGAGAAGTATGTGTTTATTGGATATGATGATAGACAGATGGGTTACAGGTTGTGGAGTCCATCCACAAAGAAATTTCTTGTTACTAAAGATGTGACATTTGATGAGCAAAATATATGGTATACAGGACCACCAAATGAGTTTGCAGGTGTTGAAGAAATTCAAAGGAAAGGAAAGGCAAAGGTAAAAGTATGTGAAGAAATTGTTGATGAAGTTGACTCTAGAAGTAGAGTGCAGGATCATGTAGAAGAAGGGCCAAGATTTGATCCAGAATCAAATGAGGCTGAAACTTCGAGAAGTGCAGAAATCAGAAGATCTACAAGAGAAAGGAAAGAACCTATAAGGTATAGTTATGATACATCTTTCCTAACAACAAAAGACTATGCCTACATTGTGAAAAGAGAAGAAGATCCAACCACTTATGAAGAAGCCAAAGGTAAACAGAATTGGGAGAAGGCAATGCAGGAAGAGTATGATGCTCTACTTGAAAATGAAACTTGGGAACTAGTACCAAGACCAAAGAATCAGAAGGTCATTGGATGTAAGTGGGTATATAAAACAAAGAGGTTTGCAGATGGTAAGGTGTCTAGATATAAGGCTAGACTTGTGGTCAAAGGTTATGCCCAAACTTATGGGGTAGATTATGATGAAACCTTTAGTCCTGTTGCTAAGATGTCTACAATTAGGACATTGATTGCTATTGCTGCTTATAAAGGATGGAAATTATCACAATTGGATGTGAAAAATGCATTTCTAAATGGATATATTGCAGATGAAGTATATATGGAGCAACCAGAAGGCTTCATGGAATCAATTGGATCAGATTATGTGTGTAAGCTCAAGAGAGCTTTATATGGGTTGAAGCAAGCCCCAAGAGCTTGGAATTACAGATTGGTCAAGTTCTTGAATGAATGTGGATTTCAAGCATCAAAGGCAGATAGTAGCTTGCTAGTGAAGGCAAGTGAAAATGGATACATTTACATGTGCATTTATGTTGATGATATTATTGTTACAGGAACAGATGCTCAAGGAATAAATGAACTCAAAAGACAAATAGAGAAGGAGTTTAAGATAAGTGATTTGGGAAACTTATCTTATTTTCTAGGAATGCAGATTGTGTATACTCAACATGGAGTATATGTGTCACAAGAGAGATACTTGAAGAATCTTTTAATCAAGTTTAACATGGAAGATTGCAAGACCTCAATTACACCATTGGAGGTAAATCATAAATTAAGCAGGTATGGAGGTGAAGAGTTCAATGATGTGAAGAAATATCAGAGTTTGGTAGGTAGTTTAATTTATGCTACCTTGACAAGGCCAGATCTATCATATGCAGTAGGTGTGTTGTCACAATTTATGCATTGTCCAAAGAAGACTCATTGGATTGCAGCCCAAAGGGTACTCAGATATATCAAAGGAACCCTAAGTGAAGGTTTGTATTATGGTTTCACTTCTGACACAAGAATCAAAGTGTTTAGTGATGCAGATTGGGCAGGTGACTCAGATGATAGAAGGTCTACTCATGGGTATCTCTGTTATGTTGGAGATAAGCTAGTTTCTTGGTGTTCAAAGAAGCAACATACAGTTGCTTTATCATCCACAGAAGCTGAGTATAAAGGAATGGTAGAAGCTGCAAAGGAAGTGATATGGTTGAAGACCTTGATGAAAAGTTTTGAGATTGATCATAGTATTCCAATAATTTTTGGAGACAATATGAGTTCTTTGTATTTGGCAGCTAACCCTCTTTTTCATGCCAGGACTAAGCATATAGAGATTCAGTATCATTTCTTGAGGGAAAAGGTACTAGATAAAGAGATTGAAGTGATGTATACTCCAACAAAAGAGCAAGTGGCAGATATGATGATAGAGAGCTTGGATGGACCTAAGTTACAAAGGTTCAAAGACATGGCAGGTATAAAGAAGACAGAGAAAACCTCAATTGATGATTGAGGGGGAGCTGTTGGTGCAGATCAATCACCAATTGAAGGCTTGGAAGATTAAAGGATGAAGGAAGAATCAATTCTTAAAGTTTGGAAGAAGATTACATTCAGAGGATAAGAGAAGTGTACACAAATGTACATTAGTATAGTCATAGCTGACTTAGATCTTTTGATTAGTAAGAATCATGTACAAATTTATCTATAAATACTTTGAGAAAAGTCGGGGCAAGCATGAGAGCATATGTGACAATAGTTAGAAGTCAAGAATGAGGAAGTGAGATGTCATGAGATAGAGAAAAAGTTAGTTGAGTTTTCTCTCATCACTCAACTGTAAATTTTTCTGAGTAATCAAAAATATTGCACCCGATGTTTCTGAGTCTTCTCCTTCTACAGTAGATCAATTGTGAAATGCATTTGTACAAGTCTAAGTCTAGAGTTGCTTGACCTCTGTACAAAGTTTTAGCTTCCAATTGTAATCAGGCTTAGAGAATTAAGTGTAGGAACATTCATATGTGAAGTGTATTCACAGGTTCCTAAAACAGGCGCAGATTTCGAACTAAATGTTTTGATCATTTCTCCCAGTACAGTTTAAAGTTTTGCATGAGTAAGGACTTAATCTTTAAGTTGAAAGATAAGCTACTCATGGCTAGAAGCATTTGCTTAAACGGGTTCTATTCAAGGAGAACTAAGTCTTAAAAGTTGCAGGTGTAAAATCGACTCTTCTGAATGACAGTTTCTGACATAGGTAACTTGTGAAGTTGATTTCTCAAGTTATACTAAAGCTTTTGAAGTAATTCAACTTGGAGGAGGTGCGCAATCTTTAGGAGATACTTCGTACAAAGTTTCATAAAAAACTTTACATTTTTGATAGATCAATGTCGAGAAATAGTGCAGCAGACTTTTCTGTGTTTCATCTTCTTCACAGATTTGTTAATCCTTTGATAGTTAGTAATTGATCCTCTAAATTAGTGGAAGTTTTTGACTTACTCTTGGTATAGAGGTGCTCTAATCACAAGAGTAGGTTGTTCTTTTGGAGATTAACACTCTCCATCAGTGGTATCAGAGCAGGAGACATCAAATTAAGGAAAGGAGGATCCCGACTGCTGCAGATTCAAGAAATTCAACACTTGAAGGACTAAGAAGTGAAAGCTTGGAGTCAAAGCTTGAGGAGAAGACTATTTGACATCAAGAAAGGCAAAAGGAGTCTAATTCGAAGTAAAGGTACATACATTGTTTGTAAAGCTTGAAGATTTCAATACACAGGTGGACACAAGATGGGAGAAAGCTTGCAGATTGATAAGCTAGATAGGGAGAACTATCCAGCATGGTCCATGAGGATGGAAGCACACCTCATGAGCAAAGATCTTATATCATTTATTACAGGAGATGAAGAAAAACCTGAGTTTGCAGATCCTAGTATTCCTACTAGGGAAGAGCTTGCAATGTTGAAGACTTGGATGAGAAAGGATGCTCAAGCAAGGAGTATCATCTACATGGCTGTAAATGATTACCTTCTACCTCACATCAGAGGTTTGGAAAGTGCTACAGATGTTTGGAATGCCTTGGAAGAGCATTTCCAAAATACAACTAAGTCAAGGAAGTCCTCACTATGGGCTGAGTTCACAACCTTCAAGAAGAAGAGCTCACAATCAATTTCAGATTATGTGGCAAGAATGAAAGATATTGCAGATAGCTTGGGAGCAGTGGATGAAGATATTGAAGAGGAAAAGTTGGTAAGACAAATACTTACAGGTTTGAGAGGAGATGAGAAGTGGAAGCTTTTTATATTGTCCATAGAATTGTCACTTGATCACTTTACTCCTGATCTTAATCAATTGCTAGGACACATGCTAACCTTTGAGCAGGATCTTAAAGGAGACAATGATAGAAGTACAAGTCAAGCTATGTACTCCAAGGACAAGAAAAAGAATGGCAAGGGAAAGCAATCAAATGATGATGAAGGGAATTCAAATCAAGCTAACTTCACAAAAGGAAAGATGAATTTCAGAGGTAAAGGAAGAGGAGGTAAGAACAAAGATAATACTAAAGCTTGTTGGATTTGTGGCAGAACAAATCATTTGGCAAATGATTGTTGGTATAACAATCAAAATGGTGGAAGCAATAATCAGAATTATAATCAAAGAGGTAGAGGAGGCAGAAACCAAAGAGGCAATTTCAGAGGAAGAGGAGGTAGGACATCATATGGTAGAGGAGGTGGAAGAAACTTCCAATCTCAGTCCTACAAGAATAATTATTACAATTATGCATCAGATCAGAAGGATGACATGACTCTTATCTGAATGCAACTCATGAATCAATGGGAGAAGATCAAAGAGTGTTTTATATTGACTCAGGGTGCAGCAACCATCTGAGTGGGAATCTATCTTTGATGACTGATATGGAAGCAAGGGTGAATGGACATACAGTTCAGACAGGTGACAATACCAAACATAAAGTGGAGAGCATTGGATCAGTGAAGACAAAGAGTGGAAGTACACTTCTGAGCAAGGTACTTTATGTTCCTACTATTCCTAAAAATTTGATAAGTGTAGGGCAAATTGTGGAGAAAGGATATGAGGTAAGATTCACAAATGATGGTGTTTATGTACAAGATCCAAATCAAGGATATAGAAACATAATTGCAGGTAAAAAGGAAGGAAGATTGTTCACTCTCAAAGTCCAAGGTAATGTGGGACATGCATTATTTACCTATGGAAGTCAAAAGGTATCTGAATTAGACCTATGGCATAAAAGGCTAGGTCATTTCAATGAGAGAGCTATAAAGGAGATGTCAAAGAATCAGATGGTGCTTGGATTGCCAAATATTGAAGGGCAACATATGGTGTACAAGTGTGAAGCTTGTCAATTAGGTAAAGCACATAAGAGTTCTTATAACAAATCAGGGTACAAGTATTCAAATATGCTTGAATTGGTTCATACAGATGTATGGGGTCCCTCAAGGGACTATAGCATAAATGGATCAAGATATTATGTGTTGTTTGTTGATGATGCAACCAGGTGGATTACTTTGTATGTAATCAAGGATAAATCAGAAGTTTTCAAGACATTCAAACATTTTCATGCCTATGCAGAAAGGATCACAGGGCAAAAGCTTAAGAGGTTAAGATCAGATGGAGGGGGAGAGTATTTCTCTAAAGAGTTTGATGATTATTTGTGGAATGCGGGTATCAAAAGAGAAGTAACTTGCAGGTACTCCCCTCAACAGAATGGAGTAGCAGAAAGGAGGAATAGGACTCTTGTAGAGTTTGCAAGAGCCATGATGAAGGAAAAGAATTGTCCAAATTACTTATGGGCAGAAGCCATTAACACTGCAACATATCTTGTGAATAGGTTGCCTTGCAAAGCTTTGGATGGAGGAACCCCTTATGAAGCATGGTGGGGTAAGAAGCCTACTCTTGATCATTGTAAAGTATTTGGATGTATTGCATATGCTTATGTTCCTTCACAATTAAGACATAAGCTAGAACCAAAAGCAGAGAAGTATGTGTTTATTGGATATGATGATAGACAGATGGGTTACAGGTTGTGGAGTCCATCCACAAAGAAATTTCTTGTTACTAAAGATGTGACATTTGATGAGCAAAATATATGGTATACAGGACCACCAAATGAGTTTGCAGGTGTTGAAGAAATTCAAAGGAAAGGAAAGGCAAAGGTAAAAGTATGTGAAGAAATTGTTGATGAAGTTGACTCTAGAAGTAGAGTGCAGGATCATGTAGAAGAAGGGCCAAGATTTGATCCAGAATCAAATGAGGCTGAAACTTCGAGAAGTGCAGAAATCAGAAGATCTACAAGAGAAAGGAAAGAACCTATAAGGTATAGTTATGATACATCTTTCCTAACAACAAAAGATTATGCCTACATTGTGAAAAGAGAAGAAGATCCAACCACTTATGAAGAAGCCAAAGGTAAACAGAATTGGGAGAAGGCAATGCAGGAAGAGTATGATGCTCTACTTGAAAATGAAACTTGGGAACTAGTACCAAGACCAAAGAATCAGAAGGTCATTGGATGTAAGTGGGTATATAAAACAAAGAGGTTTGCAGATGGTAAGGTGTCTAGATATAAGGCTAGACTTGTGGTCAAAGGTTATGCCCAAACTTATGGGGTAGATTATGATGAAACCTTTAGTCCTGTTGCTAAGATGTCTACAATTAGGACATTGATTGCTATTGCTGCTTATAAAGGATGGAAATTATCACAATTGGATGTGAAAAACGCATTTCTAAATGGATATATTGCAGATGAAGTATATATGGAGCAACCAGAAGGCTTCATGGAATCAATTGGATCAGATTATGTGTGTAAGCTCAAGAGAGCTTTATATGGGTTGAAGCAAGCCCCAAGAGCTTGGAATTACAGATTGGTCAAGTTCTTGAATGAATGTGGATTTCAAGCATCAAAGGCAGATAGTAGCTTGCTAGTGAAGGCAAGTGAAAATGGATACATTTACATGTGCATTTATGTTGATGATATTATTGTTACAGGAACAGATGCTCAAGGAATCAATGAACTCAAAAGACAAATAGAGAAGGAGTTTAAGATAAGTGATTTGGGAAACTTATCTTATTTTCTAGGAATGCAGATTGTGTATACTCAACATGGAGTATATGTGTCACAAGAGAGATACTTGAAGAATCTTTTAATCAAGTTTAACATGGAAGATTGCAAGACCTCAATTACACCATTGGAGGTAAATCATAAATTAAGCAGGTATGGAGGTGAAGAGTTCAATGATGTGAAGAAATATCAGAGTTTGGTAGGTAGTTTAATTTATGCTACCTTGACAAGGCCAGATCTATCATATGCAGTAGGTGTGTTGTCACAATTTATGCATTGTCCAAAGAAGACTCATTGGATTGCAGCCCAAAGGGTACTCAGATATATCAAAGGAACCCTAAGTGAAGGTTTGTATTATGGTTTCACTTCTGACACAAGAATCAAAGTGTTTAGTGATGCAGATTGGGCAGGTGACTCAGATGATAGAAGGTCTACTCATGGGTATCTCTGTTATGTTGGAGATAAGCTAGTTTCTTGGTGTTCAAAGAAGCAACATACAGTTGCTTTATCATCCACAGAAGCTGAGTATAAAGGAATGGTAGAAGCTGCTAAGGAAGTGATATGGTTGAAGACCTTGATGAAAAGTTTTGAGATTGATCATAGTATTCCAATAATTTTTGGAGACAATATGAGTTCTTTGTATTTGGCAGCTAACCCTCTTTTTCATGCCAGGACTAAGCATATAGAGATTCAGTATCATTTCTTGAGGGAAAAGGTACTAGATAAAGAGATTGAAGTGATGTATACTCCAACAAAAGAGCAAGTGGCAGATATGATGACAGAGAGCTTGGATGGACCTAAGTTACAAAGGTTCAAAGACATGGCAGGTATAAAGAAGACAGAGAAAACCTCAATTGATGATTGAGGGGGAGCTGTTGGTGCAGATCAATCACCAATTGAAGGCTTGGAAGATTAAAGGATGAAGGAAGAATCAATTCTTAAAGTTTGGAAGAAGATTACATTCAGAGGATAAGAGAAGTGTACACAAATGTACATTAGTATAGTCATAGCTGACTTAGATCTTTTGATTAGTAAGAATCATGTACAAATTTATCTATAAATACTTTGAGAAAAGTCGGGGCAAGCATGAGAGCATATGTGACAATAGTTAGAAGTCAAGAATGAGGAAGTGAGATGTCATGAGATAGAGAAAAAGTTAGTTGAGTTTTCTCTCATCACTCAACTGTAAATTTTTCTGAGTAATCAAAAATATTGCGCCCGATGTTTCTGAGTCTTCTCCTTCTACAGTAGATCAATTGTGAAATGCATTTGTACAAGTCTAAGTCTAGAGTTGCTTGACCTCTGTACAAAGTTTTAGCTTCCAATTGTAATCAGGCTTAGAGAATTAAGTGTAGGAACATTCATATGTGAAGTGTATTCACAGGTTCCTAAAACAGGCGCAGATTTTGATCTTAATGTTTTGATCATTTCTCCCAGTACAGTTTAAAGTTTTGCATGAGTAAGGACTTAATCTTTAAGTTGAAAGATAAGCTACTCATGGCTAGAAGCATTTGCTTAAACGGGTTCTATTCAAGGAGAACTAAGTCTTAAAAGTTGCAGGTGTAAAATCGACTGTTCTGAATGACAGTTTCTGACATAGGTAACTTGTGAAGTTGATTTCTCAAGTTATACTAAAGCTTTTGAAGTAATTCAACTTGGAGGAGGTGCGCAATCTTTAGGAGATACTTCGTACAAAGTTTCATCAAAAACTTTACATGTTTGATAGATCAATGTCGAGAAATAGTGCAGCAGACTTTTCTGTGTTTCATCTTCTTCACAGATTTGTTAATCCTTTGATAGTTAGTAATTGATCCTCTAAATTAGTGGAAGTTTTTGACTTACTCTTGGTATAGAGGTGCTCTAATCACAAGAGTAGGTTGTTCTTTTGGAGATTAACACTCTCCATCAGTGGTATCAGAGCAGGAGACATCAAATTAAGGAAAGGAGGATCCCGACTGCTGCACATTCAAGAAATTCAACACTTGAAGGACTAAGAAGTGAAAGCTTGGAGTCAAAGCTTGAGGAGAAGACTATTTGACATCAAGAAAGGCAAAAGGAGTCTAATTCGAAGTAAAGGTACATACATTGTTTGTAAAGCTTGAAGATTTCAATACACAGGTGGACACAAGATGGGAGAAAGCTTGCAGATTGATAAGCTAGATAGGGAGAACTATCCAGCATGGTCCATGAGGATGGAAGCACACCTCATGAGCAAAGATCTTATATCATTTATTACAGGAGATGAAGAAAAACCTGAGTTTGCAGATCCTAGTATTCCTACTAGGGAAGAGCTTGCAATGTTGAAGACTTGGATGAGAAAGGATGCTCAAGCAAGGAGTATCATCTACATGGCTGTAAATGATTACCTTCTACCTCACATCAGAGGTTTGGAAAGTGCTACAGATGTTTGGAATGCCTTGGAAGAGCATTTCCAAAATACAACTAAGTCAAGGAAGTCCTCACTATGGGCTGAGTTCACAACCTTCAAGAAGAAGAGCTCACAATCAATTTCAGATTATGTGGCAAGAATGAAAGATATTGCAGATAGCTTGGGAGCAGTGGATGAAGATATTGAAGAGGAAAAGTTGGTAAGACAAATACTTACAGGTTTGAGAGGAGATGAGAAGTGGAAGCCTTTTATATTGTCCATAGAATTGTCACTTGATCACTTTACTCCTGATCTTAATCAATTGCTAGGACACATGCTAACCTTTGAGCAGGATCTTAAAGGAGACAATGATAGAAGTACAAGTCAAGCTATGTACTCCAAGGACAAGAAAAAGAATGGCAAGGGAAAGCAATCAAATGATGATGAAGGGAATTCAAATCAAGCTAACTTCACAAAAGGAAAGATGAATTTCAGAGGTAAAGGAAGAGGAGGTAAGAACAAAGATAATACTAAAGCTTGTTGGATTTGTGGCAGAACAAATCATTTGGCAAATGATTGTTGGTATAACAATCAAAATGGTGGAAGCAATAATCAGAATTATAATCAAAGAGGTAGAGGAGGCAGAAACCAAAGAGGCAATTTCAGAGGAAGAGGAGGTAGGACATCATATGGTAGAGGAGGTGGAAGAAACTTCCAATCTCAGTCCTACAACAATAATTATTACAATTATGCATCAGATCAGAAGGATGACATGACTCTTATCTTGAATGCAACTCATGAATCAATGGGAGAAGATCAAAGAGTGTTTTATATTGACTCAGGGTGCAGCAACCATCTGAGTGGGAATCTATCTTTGATGACTGATATGGAAGCAAGGGTGAATGGACATACAGTTCAGACATGTGACAATACCAAACATAAAGTGGAGAGTATTGGATCAGTGAAGACAAAGAGTGGAAGTACACTTCTGAGCAAGGTACTTTATGTTCCTACTATTCCTAAAAATTTGATAAGTGTAGGGCAAATTGTGGAGAAAGGATATGAGGTAAGATTCACAAATGATGGTGTTTATGTACAAGATCCAAATCAGGGATATAGAAACATAATTGCAGGTAAAAAGGAAGGAAGATTGTTCACTCTCAAAGTCCAAGGTAATGTGGGACATGCATTATTTACCTATGGAAGTCAAAAGGTATCTGACCTATGCATTAGACCTATGGCATAAAAGGCTAGGTCATTTCAATGAGAGAGCTATAAAGGAGATGTCAAAGAATCAGATGGTGCTTGGATTGCCAAATATTGAAGGGCAACATATGGTGTACAAGTGTGAAGCTTGTCAATTAGGTAAAGCACATAAGAGTTCTTATAACAAATCAGGGTACAAGTATTCAAATATGCTTGAATTGGTTCATACAGATGTATGGGGTCCCTCAAGGGACTATAGCATAAATGGATCCAGATATTATGTGTTGTTTGTTGATGATGCAACCAGGTGGATTACTTTGTATGTAATCAAGGATAAATCAGAAGTTTTCAAGACATTCAAACATTTTCATGCCTATGCAGAAAGGATCACAGGGCAAAAGCTTAAGAGGTTAAGATCAGATGGAGGGGGAGAGTATTTCTCTAAAGAGTTTGATGATTATTTGTGGAATGCAGGTATCAAAAGAGAAGTAACTTGCAGGTACTCCCCTCAACAGAATGGAGTAGCAGAAAGGAGGAATAGGACTCTTGTAGAGTTTGCAAGAGCCATGATGAAGGAAAAGAATTGTCCAAATTACTTATGGGCAGAAGCCATTAACACTGCAACATATCTTGTGAATAGGTTGCCTTGCAAAGCTTTGGATGGAGGAACCCCTTATGAAGCATGGTGGGGTAAGAAGCCTACTCTTGATCATTGTAAAGTATTTGGATGTATTGCATATGCTTATGTTCCTTCACAATTAAGACATAAGCTAGAACCAAAAGCAGAGAAGTATGTGTTTATTGGATATGATGATAGACAGATGGGTTACAGGTTGTGGAGTCCATCCACAAAGAAATTTCTTGTTACTAAAGATGTGACATTTGATGAGCAAAATATATGGTATACAGGACCACCAAATGAGTTTGCAGGTGTTGAAGAAATTCAAAGGAAAGGAAAGGCAAAGGTAAAAGTATGTGAAGAAATTGTTGATGAAGTTGACTCTAGAAGTAGAGTGCAGGATCATGTAGAAGAAGGGCCAAGATTTGATCCAGAATCAAATGAGGCTGAAACTTTGAGAAGTGCAGAAATCAGAAGATCTACAAGAGAAAGGAAAGAACCTATAAGGTATAGTTATGATACATCTTTCCTAACAACAAAAGATTATGCCTACATTGTGAAAAGAGAAGAAGATCCAACCACTTATGAAGAAGCCAAAGGTAAACAGAATTGGGAGAAGGCAATGCAGGAAGAGTATGATGCTCTACTTGAAAATGAAACTTGGGAACTAGTACCAAGACCAAAGAATCAGAAGGTCATTGGATGTAAGTGGGTATATAAAACAAAGAGGTTTGCAGATGGTAAGGTGTCTAGATATAAGGCTAGACTTGTGGTCAAAGGTTATGCCCAAACTTATGGGGTAGATTATGATGAAACCTTTAGTCCTGTTGCTAAGATGTCTACAATTAGGACATTGATTGCTATTGCTGCTTGTAAAGGATGGAAATTATCACAATTAGATGTGAAAAATGCATTTCTAAATGGATATATTGCAGATGAAGTATATATTGAGCAATCAGAAGGCTTCATGGAATCAATTGGATCAGATTATGTGTGTAAGCTCAAGAGAGCTTTATATGGGTTGAAGCAAGCCCCAAGAGCTTGGAATTACAGATTGGTCAAGTTCTTGAATGAATGTGGATTTCAAGCATCAAAGGCAGATAGTAGCTTGCTAGTGAAGGCAAGTGAAAATGGATACATTTACATGTGCATTTATGTTGATGATATTATTGTTACAGGAACAGATGCTCAAGGAATCAATGAACTCAAAAGACAAATAGAGAAGGAGTTTAAGATAAGTGATTTGGGAAACTTATCTTATTTTCTAGGAATGCAGATTGTGTATACTCAACATGGAGTATATGTGTCACAAGAGAGATACTTGAAGAATCTTTTAATCAAGTTTAACATGGAAGATTGCAAGACCTCAATTACACCATTGGAGGTAAATCATAAATTAAGCAGGTATGGAGGTGAAGAGTTCAATGATGTGAAGAAATATCAGAGTTTGGTAGGTAGTTTAATTTATGCTACCTTGACAAGGCCAGATCTATCATATGCAGTAGGTGTGTTGTCACAATTTATGCATTGTCCAAAGAAGACTCATTGGATTGCAGCCCAAAGGGTACTCAGATATATCAAAGGAACCCTAAGTGAAGGTTTGTATTATGGTTTCACTTCTGACACAAGAATCAAAGTGTTTAGTGATGCAGATTGGGCAGGTGACTCAGATGATAGAAGGTCTACTCATGGGTATCTCTGTTATGTTGGAGATAAGCTAGTTTCTTGGTGTTCAAAGAAGCAACATACAGTTGCTTTATCATCCACAGAAGCTGAGTATAAAGGAATGGTAGAAGCTGCAAAGGAAGTGATATGGTTGAAGACCTTGATGAAAAGTTTTGAGATTGATCATAGTATTCCAATAATTTTTGGAGACAATATGAGTTCTTTGTATTTGGCAGCTAACCCTGTTTTTCATGCCAGGACTAAGCATATAGAGATTCAGTATCATTTCTTGAGGGAAAAGGTACTAGATAAAGAGATTGAAGTGATGTATACTCCAACAAAAGAGCAAGTGGCAGATATGATGACAAAGAGCTTGGATGGACCTAAGTTACAAAGGTTCAAAGACATGGCAGGTATAAAGAAGACAGAGAAAACCTCAATTGATGATTGAGGGGGAGCTGTTGGTGCAGATCAATCACCAATTGAAGGCTTGGAAGATTAAAGGATGAAGGAAGAATCAATTCTTAAAGTTTGGAAGAAGATTACATTCAGAGGATAAGAGAAGTGTACACAAATGTACATTAGTATAGTCATAGCTGACTTAGATCTTTTGATTAGTAAGAATCATGTACAAATTTATCTATAAATACTTTGAGAAAAGTCGGGGCAAGCATGAGAGCATATGTGACAATAGTTAGAAGTGAAGAATGAGGAAGTGAGATGTCATGAGATAGAGAAAAAGTTAGTTGAGTTTTCTCTCATCACTCAACTGTAAATTTTTCTGAGTAATCAAAAATATTGCGCCCGATGTTTCTGAGTCTTCTCCTTCTACAGTAGATCAATTGTGAAATGCATTTGTACAAGTCTAAGTCTAGAGTTTCTTGACCTCTGTACAAAGTTTTAGCTTCCAATTGTAATCAGGCTTAGAGAATTAAGTGTAGGAACATTCATATGTGAAGTGTATTCACAGGTTCCTAAAACAGGCGCAGATTTTGAACTTAATGTTTTGATCATTTCTCCCAGTACAGTTTAAAGTTTTGCATGAGTAAGGACTTAATCTTTAAGTTGAAAGATAAGCTACTCATGGCTAGAAGCATTTGCTTAAACGGGTTCTATTCAAGGAGAACTAAGTCTTAAAAGTTGCAGGTGTAAAATCGACTGTTCTGAATGACAGTTTCTGACATAGGTAACTTGTGAAGTTGATTTCTCAAGTTATACTAAAGCTTTTGAAGTAATTCAACTTGGAGGAGGTGCGCAATCTCTAGGAGATACTTCGTACAAAGTTTCATCAAAAACTTTACATGTTTGATAGATCAATGTGGAGAAATAGTGCAGCAGACTTTTCTGTGTTTCATCTTCTTCACAGATTTGTTAATCCTTTGATAGTTAGTAATTGATCCTCTAAATTAGTGGAAGTTTTTGACTTACTCTTGGTATAGAGGTGCTCTAATCACAAGAGTAGGTTGTTCTTTTGGAGATTAACACTCTCCATCAGTAGATCCTATTTCTGTTCAATCTATTCCATTAGTCTGAGAGCATACTATACACTCGAGAGGAATGGACGAGAAGTCACTTGTATAAAGAGTGTCTAGTAAAGTGGAAAGATAGTTCAGAAGATAGCGCCACATGGGCACAGGTTAGCACCCTTTAGAGACGGTTTCCCAATTTTAGACTACCTTCCCAAGAGTCCTCTTAAGGGGAAGGATATGGGGGAACAACACAGAGATATGACCATGTATTTAAATACGTGGGGATTTAGTGGGAGTACTATTCCATTGATTATCTCTTTCTTTTAGACCTTCTAATACCATTTTTTAGGAAAAAATGGAGTTACGAGGAAGGAAATGTTATATGGAGTAACCCTTTGGGAGAGGTGTGAACCACCTCTTAACATATTTAGAAGGGCTCACACATGAGTGTCATGTGGCACAAATGTCTAGAGCCATAGGGGACTCATTTAATTATGGAAAGAGAGAGAGAGAGAGAGAGAGAGAGAGAGAGAGAGAGACTAATATCGGGATACCTACACGCTCGGTAGCTATTGTTGCATCAATCTCCATGTTCAACTTGTTTTTGCATGCTCATAGGAGAGGGAATATCTTCCTTGAAATATGTGCTAAGCTACCCCAAAAGTGAGGGGATTGCTTAGGACAACAGAGTGACTTAGCAATGGGTGGTTTATGAATGATGGAAATTGGACTCGCAAGCTTTCTTTTCACAATGTCCTCACTAGTTTTATTTTTCGTAGTAAGTAATACTCCAAATGCAATTTCACCACTAGTGGTAATGATCGCATCCTATGATTTTGAGCTTTCTATGGATTCTTCTTTTGTGTGCTTGCTCATCTTCTTCACGGACTTCTTCTAATTCGGCTACTTACCCTTTGACTTCATATGCATAGACTTCAACAATTGTGTTGGCATGATGTTCCCTTGTATCCAAGGCAATAGGTCAACAATAAGATTTTGAGATTCCCTGGAATTTTGTTCAAGTCTCTCTGGCACACAACACTTTGGGCAAAACATTTTCATCTCACATATAGCATTCTTTAATCATTTTGTTGTATTTATGAGAAACAAAAGGTTATCTGAATCTTCATCCTTGTATTCAACTTTGAAGACCAAACCGTATTGAAACACCTATGTGATTGTCATCTTTCCCATTCCATATGCACCTACAAATACAAGCAGAGTGGCATTTTTCTCCTCTATGTACTGGAGAAACCATTCAAAGTTCAGCATATCATGCAAGGGTTTGTCTTTCCTCATAATGTCAACCTCTTTGGACTTATCCTTTCTCACTACCTCTTCTTCAATGGGCTTGACAATGATATGGCCACCTGAGGAGTGATCTATTGGATTACTCGCACATTCAGAGAACACAATCAAGATGGTCCTTTTTGAATTCACCTCCTTTTCACTAAGGGCTTCTCTAGATTCCTCAAGTGCTCTAAGCTTCACCTTCAACTTCTTTACGAACTTCCCCATCCTTATCAATGTCCCTAGTATATGAGGCAAAATCTTAGCCAATGACATGATGTTCAACTACTTTCCATAAGGTCAATTCCAAGAATCACCTTTGAGGGCCAAGTTAATTCCAAGCATCACCTTTATGTGAGGGCCAAGTTGATGAGAAGCACCAAATTTATGTGAGAAGTTGATGCTTGGCATAAGCTCCTTACATAAATTCAATGCCTAGCATCAACCTTTGGCACAAAGTGGATGCTCGACAGTGACTTCTCACATAAAGTCAATGTCTGGCATCAATGTTGCCCTCAAGGGTGATGCTTGGCATTGACTTGGCCCTCAAGGGTGATGCTTGGCATTGACGCCTTTCAAAATAGGATTAACTATATATGCATGAAATAGAACAAAATCAAATTCATTCACAAAAACTTACAAAAATTTCGTTGTCTAACTATTGGAATTTTTGGGCATCTTTTCTTTTGGGTAGATTTGGGTTACTTGTGAGACAATCCACCAACACCCTTATTCTCCATTGCTGAACTTTCTACTTTTTTTGTGCTTTCTCTCTCTAATGTTTTTTCTCTCTATGATCTCCCTTGACTCACAGCTCAATGGAAAATGAAACTCAGGTGCTATTATCTACTTATAGAGACTTGGATGAGTTGAAGGAGATGTACTTGGATCTAACTAAGATCAACCAAATTAAACTAGGTGTAACTTGATGGTGTACCTAGACTATGCAGGATCAAATTTATGGACTATCAAGGATCAAATAATAATGCAAAAGTTACAAAGTCACAATAAATTTGTTCTTCATTTTTGTTTTGAAGATGAAGGATGTTATATCCGTTAGATGTGCACGGGAAAAAAATGTGA
>MU261251.1:57500-60000 GCA_020310875.1 Ceratopteris richardii | reverse complement strand
ATGGTGTCTTCATCATCTGAACTTGTGTCCTCCTTCTGAGTTGGTTCTTGCTTGATAAGTTTTGGAAAGTCTTCTTCCATATCATAAGGTAGGCTAACTTTCCTGCACTCATTATCATACCATGAATCATTTTTATCAAAGATGACATCTCTGCTTACCTTGAAACCTTTGTTTGAGGGGTTATAGAACCTGTATCCTTTCTGATTCAAATCATAACCAATGAAAATACACTTTTCAGCCTTAGGGTCTAGCTTTCCCCTTACCTGTGAGGGAATATGCACATATGCAACACACCCAAAGATCTTGCAATGATCCAGAGATGGTCTCTTACCATGCCAAGCCTCATAGGGTGTCATTCCATCAAGTGTCTTTGATGGCAACCTGCTGATTAAGTATGTGGCAGTAGATACACTCTCTGCCCAAAGATAATTTGGTAGTTTTTTTTCATTAAGCATAGACCTAGCTGTCTCTACAATGAGTCTATTCCTCCTTTCAGCTACCCCATTTTGCTCAAGTGAGTACCTTGTGGTAATCTCCCTCTTGATGCCTCTTTCCTGCAAAAAATCTTCAAAGTCATTGGAGAAGTATTCTCCACCACCATCTGACCTTAGTCTCTTCAAATGTCTACCTGTTTGATTCTCAACTAATGCAAGATACCTTTTGAAACAATTAAATACTTCATCTTTATGTTTCATGAAGTACAAGATAGTCCATCTGCTATAGTCATCAATGAAGGACACATAGTACCTTGATCCAGATATGGATGGCTCCTTGCTTGGTCCCCAAACATCTGTATGCACCAATTCCAAGTAGTCTTCATGCATAAAACCCTTTTTGGTATATGGCAATCTGTGTGACTTACCAAATTGACAAGCCCCACACTTGTATATCATGTGTTGCTTGGATACATTAGGTATCCCAAGCACACATTGATCCCTACTCATTTGCTTTATGGTCCTCTCTCCAATGTGTCCTAATCTCTTGTGCCACATCTCCAATTCTGATAGAGTTTGGTCCTTGTAGTTGTATAATGCAATATTCTTAGTATCCTCAAGTTCAAAGGTAAATAATCTACCTGATTTCTCTCCCTTGGCTATCCTTCTGAATCCATGTCTTGGATCCTCCACATATGCACCATGTTGAGTGAACCTGACCTGTAGACCTTTTTCAACAATTTGACCTACACTCATCAGATTCTTGGTGATTGTTGGAACATACAATACTCTGCTTAGTAAATTCTGATTACCATCACTTGTTTTGACATTGCCTACTTTAACCACTGAATGTCTAGTGTCATCACCTGTCTGCACTTGGTGCTTACCTTTAGGTTCTTCCAAATCAGAGAGTAAGGCAACATTTCCAGCTACATGGTTAGAGCAACCTGAATCAATATAGAACAAATGATCATCATTGATACCTGATTTAGATGTCATGTTCATAATCAACAAGGAATCATCTTGCTCCTCTGCATAATTGTTGTAATATTTCCTATTCCTGTATCCACCTTGATAATTGCCATTGTGATTGTAGTTGTTGTTGTAACTATTGTTGTAGCCATGGTAGCTTTGAGATTGATTGAATCTGCCTCTGCCTTGAGAGTATCCTCCTCTTTGGTGACCTCTTCCTCTTTGGTTCTTGTAGTTTTTGTAGCATTCATCTGTAGTATGGTTAGACAAGCCACAAATATTGCATGGAGATTGGTTATAGGGTCTCCCCCTACCTGACTTACCTCCTCTGCCCCTACCTCTAGATGATCTACCTCTCCCTGCATAGTTTGCTTGGGAGGTGGATCCTTCTTCATCAACCTTCTTGCTTTTACCCTTGTCTTTAGACTTCTTATCAGTATATAGGGCAGAGGGATTGTTACCTTTTGATTGCTCTCCATTCTTTGTGATCTTTGCTTCATGTGTGAATAGTTGTCCAATCAGAGTTGTTAGATCAGGTGCTTGGATGTCCATGTACAGGTCCATTGTAGTGGTGAAGCTCTCCCACTTGTCATCTGCCTTTAGTCCATTGATCACTTGTCTGACTATTTGTTCTTCTTCAATTTCTTCTCCAACACTTGCAAGTTGATCTGCAATGTCTTTGACTTTGGTGACAAAATCTGAGACACATTGTTTTGATTGCTTCCTAAGAGTTGTAAACTCAATCCATAGCTGATTCTTTTTGGCCCTTGTGCTTGATGAGAAGTATGTTGACAAGGTTTCCCAAGTCTCTTGGGAAGTCTTACAGTTCCTTACATGAGGTAGAAGAAAATCAGAGATAGAGTTTAGAAGATATGACCTTGCCAAAGCATCTTTAGCACACCATTGGTTGAGTCTTTCATGTTCATCCTTTGTAGGTAGGCCTCTGGTTTTGAATGAGTGCAATTCCTCATCTCCTGATATGTATCCATACAAGCTTCTCCCTTGTAGATAGGTCTTCATTCTTAATGACCATGCCTGGTAGTTATTTCTATCCAATTTGTCAATGAAGGAAGGGAAACCATCACCCATGATTA
>MU261251.1:50000-52500 GCA_020310875.1 Ceratopteris richardii | reverse complement strand
ATGAAGCCTTCTGGTTGCTCCATATATACTTCATCTGCAATGTAACCATTAAGAAATGCATTCTTCACATCCAATTGTGACAATTTCCATCCCTTGCAAGTAGCAATAGCAATCAATGTCCTAATTGTAGACATCTTAGCAACAGGACTAAAGGTTTCATCATAATCTACCCCATAAGTTTGGGCATAACCTTTGACCACAAGTCTAGCCTTATATCTAGACACCTTACCATCTGCAAACCTCTTTGTTTTATATACCCACTTGCATCCAATGACTTTCTGATTCTTTGGTCTTGGTACTAATTCCCAAGTTTCATTTTCAAGTAGAGCATCATACTCTTCTTGCATTGCCTTCTCCCAATTCTGTTTACCTTTGGCTTCTTCATAAGTGGTTGGATCTTCTTCTGTTTTCACAATGTAGGCATAATCTTTTGTTGTTAGGAAAGATGTATCATAACTATACCTTATAGGCTCTTTCCTTTCTCTTGTAGATCTCTTGATTTCTGCACTTCTTGAAGTTTCAGCCTCATTTGATTCTGGATCAAATCTTGGCCCTTCTTCTACATGATCCTGCACTCTACATCTAGAGTCAACTTCATCAACAATTTCTTCACATACTTTTACCTTTGCCTTTCCTTTCCTTTGTATTTCTTCAACACCTGCATACTCATTTGGTGATCCTGTATACCACATATTTTGCTCATCAAATGTCACATCTTTAGTAACAAGAAATTGCTTTGTGGATGGACTCCACAACCTATAACCCATCTGTCTATCATCATATCCAATAAACACATACTTCTCTGCTTTTGGTTCTAGCTTATGTCTTAATTGTGAAGGAACATAAGCATATGCAATACATCCAAATACTTTACAATGATCAAGACTAGGCTTCTTACCCCACCATGCTTCATAAGGGGTTCCTCCATCCAAAGCTTTGCAAGGCAACCTATTCACAAGGTATGTTGCAGTGTTAATGGCCTCTGCCCATAAGTAATTTGGACAATTCTTTTCCTTCATCATGGCTCTTGCAAATTCTACAAGAGTCCTATTCCTCCTTTCTGCTACTCCATTTTGTTGAGGGGAGTACCTGCAAGTCACTTCTCTTTTGATACCTGCATTCCACAAATAATCATCAAACTCTTTTGAGAAATACTCTCCCCCTCCATCTGATCTTAACCTCTTTAGCTTTTGTCCTGTGATCCTTTCTGCATAAGCATGGAAATGTTTGAATGTCTTGAAGACTTCTGATTTGTCCTTGATTACATACAAAGTAATCCACCTGGTTGCATCATCAACAAACAACACATAATATCTGGATCCATTTATGCTATAGTCCCTTGAGGGACCCCATACATCTGTATGAACCAATTCAAGCATGTTTGAATACTTGTACCCTGATTTGTTATAAGAACTTTTATGTGCTTTACCTAATTGACAAGCTTCACAGTTGTACACCATATGTTGCCCTTCAATGTTTGGCAATCCAAACACCACCTGATTCTTTGACATCTCCTTTATAGCTCTCTCATTGAAATGACCTAGCCTTTTATGCCATAGGTCTAATTCAGATACCTTTTGACTTCCATAGGTAAATAATGCATGTCCCACATTACCTTGGACTTTGAGAGTAAACAATCTTCCTTCCTTTTTACCTGCAATTATGTTTCTATATCCCTGATTTGGATCTTGTACATAAACACCATCATTTGTGAATCTTACCTCATATCCTTTCTCCACAATTTGCCCTACACTTATCAAATTTTTAGGAATAGTAGGAACATAAAGTACCTTACTCAGAAGTGTACTTCCACTCTTTGTCTTCACTGATCCAATGCTCTCCACTTTATGTTTGGTATTGTCACCTGTTTGAACTGTATGTCCATTCACCCTTGCTTCCATATCAGTCATCAAGGATAGATTCCCACTCAGATGGTTGCTGCACCCTGAGTCAATATAAAACACTCTTTGATCTTCTCCCATTGATTCATGAGTTGCATTCAAGATAAGAGTCATGTCATCCTTCTGATCTGATGCATAATTGTAATAATTATTGTTGTAGGACTGAGACTGGAAGTTCCTTCCACCTCCTCTACCATATGATGTCCTACCACCTCTTCCTCTGAAATTGCCTCTTTGGTTTCTGCCTCCTCTACCTCTTTGACTATAATTCTGATTGTTGTATCCTCCACTTTGATTGTTATACCAACAATCATTTGCCAAATGATTTGTTCTGCCACAAATCCAACAAGCTTTAGCATTATCTTTATTCTTACCTCCTCTTCCTTTACCTCTGAAATTTGTCTTCCCTTTTGTGAAGTTGGCTTGATTTGAATTCCCTTCATCATCATTTGATTGCTTTCCCTTGCCATTCTTTTTCTTGTCTTTGGAGTACATAGCTTGACTTGTACTTCTATCATTGTCTCCTTTAAGATCCTGCTCAAAGGTTAGCATGTGTCCTAGCAATTGATTAAGGTCAGGAGTAAAGTGATCAAGTGACA
>MU261251.1:12500-25000 GCA_020310875.1 Ceratopteris richardii | reverse complement strand
TGTCCAAGAAAAGCAACCCAGCCTCTTCATCATCACCTCCTGAATCTTCATGTACACTTTATGACTACAGACACAGAAATATAAAAGAGACTAGGTTAGACAAGAAGCATGGGAGGAGGGAAAAAGGATCTGAGAATAACATACATACTTATTGAGCTCAGTCACCATCTCCTCCAGGCTTAACTCCTTCGAGATTACCCTTGACAAAGTTGATATGATCAATGTATCATCCTTGATTCCTTGAAGGGCCCTCCATGGGGTCAGCTTCATGTCCTCAGGAGCCTCTTCAATTGAAAGGTCAACTTTCCTTCCCTTTCCCTTCAGATCAACTTGTGGGTCTGGCCTCGACTTTCGTTGCTTCTGGCCCTTGACCTCCTTGTGCTCCCACATTGTGAAAATTCTATCCTGTAAATCCCAGATCTCACCTGATCTGAATGCCAGTTGAAACCATGGATCATATTTCCTCAAAGCATCTGACTTTCTATTCTCATCCAATGCAATTCCAACCTCAATAAGGCATTGCTTTCGTAGATTGGGATGTATTCTTCCAGCTTCCTTCACAAGACAATCTTCATATTCATGGTGGAAGAATCGAATTCTCTCTATGGAGGACATTTTCTGCCTGTAGTCATTGTCGTTGTTGTGATCCCAAGCAAGAAGCTTGGCTTCCTCAGTTGTAAGACCAGCATATATCTTACACTCTGCATACCTAAAGAAAAATGTAGTAGGGTGCTCCTTCACTAACTGTCTACGAGCCTCTGCAGAGTGTGAACCT
The DNA here is from genome assembly GCA_020310875.1 of Ceratopteris richardii. Classification (NCBI taxonomy): domain Eukaryota; kingdom Viridiplantae; phylum Streptophyta; class Polypodiopsida; order Polypodiales; family Pteridaceae; genus Ceratopteris; species Ceratopteris richardii. The sequence goes on along the minus strand of MU261251.1, from coordinate 24,225 downwards.
CCAATCACATAATAAGTGTAATCCTCAAATAAACCCTCATTGAAATCCTCCACACAGTTGCACTCATTCGGATCCACCATGACAAGGAATGGCACAACAGTAGCATGAGGATTTATTTTCATTTTCTTCTTAAGATTTTGGACGTGCAAATTATGTGGCTCCCTGATCTCAAGGAGCCTCCTCCCTGTGACTGGATCTACGGGTGGCCTGTGGATAATATTAATCGGCAGGTGGAACAACTGCCCCTTCTTCACAACTTTTCTTCTAGCTATGTCCTCCCTCATCTTATTCTGCTCAGTACCAAGAACACCAGATGCAAGCTCTCCACCAGGTGCAACAATTATGTCCCCAGAGCTAGAGCTTGAGTCAGAAAACTCCTCTTCTGAAATTATCTTCTTTTTCTTTTGGGGCTTTTTCTGCACGCTCTGCTTACCCCTTGCCTTTACAGGGGTCGTCTTCTTCTGCTGTGTTCGCATGATATTGCCCTGGATCCATGGCATCAGGTCCTTGATGAAATTCACTGAGTCTCTGCATATCTGAGCTAGCCCTTCTGGAACACAGCACTCTGGGCACAAGAAATCCATCTTGCATATGACATTTCTTAATCCTTTCGATGTCTCCACCAAGAAAAGTAGGTTGTCAGAATCTTCATCTTCATAATCCAGTTTGTAAACAAGACCATACTGAAAACCTTGTGTTGTCGTGATCTTTCCTCTGCCATAGGCCCCTGCGAACACAAGGAGGACTCCATTCTTCTCTTCAACGTACTGAAGGCACCACTCGAGATTTGTCATGTCCCGAAGTGGACGATCTGTCCTCATGAACTCCGTCTCCCTAGACCTTTCCTTCATATTTGGATCCTCCACAGGAATTTTTATGCTACTCTGTCCACCTGAGGATATTCCTAGTGGGTTGCTGGCCTTCTCAGAGGATAATGGTGCAATAATTTTCTTTGGCTTTGCTTGGTGACCACTGCCTTTGTCACGTTGCTGGTCACCAGAGCCCATGGTGACTCTGAGCTTCTTGATGGGCCTTTCATCCTTGTACTCCGCATCCCTGAAGGCACTTGGAAATATCAGATCAAACGTAAATGTGGTTTCAAAGGCCCAAGTCCATGCAAGGCATCGATTTTGAGCTTTAGGTCGATGCCAGGCATCGATGTTTAAGTGCATGTCGATGCCAGGCATCGACTTTGTGTGCAAGTCGATGCCCGGCATCGACTTGAGGGTGAAAGTCGATGCCAGGCATCGACTTGGGGGTGCAAGAGTCGATGCTTGGCATCGACTTTTGGGCCCAAGTCGATGCTTGGCATCGACTTTTGGGCCAAGTGGATGCCTGGCATCGACTTTTACCCTCAAGTCGATGCCTGGCATCGACTTGCACACAAAGTCGATGCCTGGCATCTGTTGGTGCATACCAATCACCAATTGAAGGCTTGGAAGATCAAATGATGAAGGAAGAATCAATTCCTAAAGTATGGAAGAAGATCATATTCAGAAGACAAGAGAAGTGTACACATATGTACATTAGCATAGTCATAGATGACTTAGATTTTTTGTTCAGTAAGAATCATGTACAAATTATCTATAAATACTTTTGAGAAAAGTCGGGGCATGAACGAGAGCATATGTGACAATAGTTAGAAGTCAAGAATGAGGGAGATAGAAGTCAAGAGATAGAGGAAAGTGAGTTTGTGTTAGCTCTCATCACTCAGTTGTAATTTTCTGAGTTAATGAAGAAATATTGCACCCGATCTTTTCGTGTCTGCTCCTTCTGTGTTTGATCATTTGTGAAATCCTTTTGAGGATATCTAAGTTGTTAGTTAATGAGCCTATGACCTGAATTTCAGAGTCCAATTGTAAACAGGCTAGGAGAATTGTGAGTAGGAACATTCATATGTATTGAATGTCTACAGTTCTCTGAAACAGGCGCAAATTTCGTGTTTAATCTTTTGGTCAGTGCTCACTCCATAGTTTAAAGTTTTGTGCAAGCAAGCACTTAATCTTTAAGTTGGAAGGTGATCTACTCGTGGCTAAAAGCATTTGGCAAAACGGGTTAGATATTGTGAGAATCAAAGTTAAGAAGTTAGGGGTGTCTGAATCGACTTCTCAGAAGTACAGTTTCTGACATAGGTAACTTGAGAAGTTGATTTCTCAAGCTACACTTAATCTTTTGAAGAGATTCAACTTGGAATAGATGTGCAATCTCTAGGAGATGATTCGTACAAAGTTTCATCAAAAACTTTACAGAGTTGATAGGTCAATGTGAAGAAATACTGCAGCAGACTTTTCTGTGTATCATCCTCTTCACAGAATTGTTAATTTTTTGATAGCTAGTAATTGATCTTTTAAATGTGTGAAAGGTTTTGACTTATTCTTGGTATAGAGGTGCTCTTGGTACATACATTGTTTGTAAAGCTTGAAGTTTTCAATACACAGGTGGATACAAGATGGGAGAAAGCTTGCAGATTGATAAGCTAGATAGGGAGAACTATCCAGCATGGTCCATGAGGATGGAAGCACACCTCATGAGCAAAGATCTTATATCATTTATTACAGGAGATGAAGAAAAACCTGAGTTTGCAGATCCAAGTATTCCTACTAGGGAAGAACTTGCAATGTTGAAGACTTGGATGAGAAAGGATGCTCAAGCAAGGAGCATCATTTACATGGCTGTAAATGATTATCTTTTACCTCACATCAGAGGTTTGGAAAGTTCCACAGATGTTTGGAATGCCTTGGAAGAGCATTTCCAAAATACAACTAAGTCAAGGAAGTCCTCACTATGGGCTGAGTTCACAACCTTCAAGAAGAAGAGCTCACAATCAATTTCAGATTATGTGGCAAAGATGAAAGATATTGCAGATAGCTTGGGAGCAGTGGATGAAGACATTGAAGAGGAAAAGTTGGTAAGACAAATACTTACAGGTTTGAGAGGAGATGAGAAGTGGAAGCCTTTTATATTGTCCATAGAGTTGTCACTTGATCACTTTACTCCTGACCTTAATCAATTGCTAGGACATATGCTAACCTTTGAGCAGGATCTTAAAGGAGACAATGATAGAAGTACAAGTCAAGCTATGTACTCCAAAGACAAGAAAAAGAATGGCAAGGGAAAGCAATCAAATGATGATGAAGGGAATTCAAATCAAGCCAACTTCACAAAAGGGAAGACAAATTTCAGAGGTAAAGGAAGAGGAGGTAAGAACAAAGATAATGCTAAAGCTTGTTGGATTTGTGGCAGAACAAATCATTTGGCAAATGATTGTTGGTATAATAATCAAAGTGGAGGATACAACAATCAGAATTATAGTCAAAGAGGTAGAGGAGGCAGAAACCAAAGAGGCAATTTCAGAGGAAGAGGTGGTAGGACATCATATGGTAGAGGAGGTGGAAGAAACTTCCAATCTCAGTCCTATAACAATAACTATTACAATTATGCATCAGATCAGAAGGATGACATGACTCTTATCTTGAATGCAACTCATGAATCAATGGGAGAAGATCAAAGAGTGTTTTATATTGACTCAGGGTGTAGCAATCATCTGAGTGGGAATCTATCTTTGATGACTGATATGGAAGCAAGGGTGAATGGACATACAGTTCAAACAGGTGACAATACCAAACATAAAGTGGAGAGCATTGGATCAGTAAAGACAAAGAGTGGAAGTACACTTCTGAGCAAGGTACTTTATGTCCCTACTATTCCTAAAAATTTGATAAGTGTAGGGCAAATTGTGGAGAAAGGATATGAGGTAAGATTTACAAATGATGGTGTCTATGTACAAGATCCAAATCAGGGATATAGAACCATAATTGCAGGAAAAAAGGAGGGAAGATTGTTCACTCTCAAAGTCCAAGGTAATGTGGGACATGCATTGTTTACCTATGGAGGTCAAAAGGTATCTGAATTAGACCTATGGCATAAAAGGCTAGGTCATTTCAATGAGAGAGCTATAAAGGAGATGTCAAAGAATCAGGTGGTGCTTGGATTGCCAAATATTGAAGGGCAACATATGGTGTACAAGTGTGAAGCTTGTCAATTAGGTAAAGCACATAAGAGTTCTTATAACAAAACAGGATACAAATATTCAAATATGCTTGAATTGGTTCATACAGATGTATGGGGTCCCTCAAGGGACTATAGCATAAATGGATCCAGATATTATGTGTTATTTGTTGATGATGCAACCAGGTGGATTACTTTGTATGTAATCAAGGACAAATCAGAAGTCTTTAAGACATTCAAACACTTTCATGCTTATGCAGAAAGGATCACAGGACAAAAGCTAAAGAGGTTAAGATCAGATGGAGGGGGAGAGTATTTCTCAAAAGAGTTTGATGATTATTTGTGGAATGCAGGTATCAAAAGAGAAGTGACTTGCAGGTACTCCCCTCAACAAAATGGAGTAGCAGAAAGGAGGAATAGAACTCTTGTAGAATTTGCAAGATCCATGATGAAGGAAAAGAATTGTCCAAATTACTTATGGGCAGAAGCTATTAACACTGCAACATACCTTGTGAATAGGTTGCCTTGCAAAGCTTTGGATGGAGGAACCCCTTATGAAGCATGGTGGGGTAAGAAGCCTAGTCTTGATCATTGTAAAGTATTTGGATGTATTGCATATGCTTATGTTCCTTCACAATTAAGACATAAGCTAGAACCAAAGGCAGAGAAGTATGTGTTTATTGGATATGATGATAGACAGATGGGTTATAGGTTGTGGAGTCCATCCACAAAGCAATTTCTTGTTACTAAAGATGTGACATTTGATGAGCAAAATATGTGGTATACAGGATCACCAAATGAGTATACAGGTGTTGAAGAAATTCAAAGGAAAGGAAAGGCAAAGGTAAAAGTTTGTGAAGAAATTGTTGATGAAGTTGACTCTAGATGTAGAGTGCAGGATCATGTAGAAGAAGGGCCAAGATTTGATCCAGAATCAAATGAGGCTGAAACTTCAAGAAGTGCAGAAATCAGAAGATCTACAAGGGAAAGGAAAGAACCTATAAGGTATAGTTATGATACATCTTTCCTAACAACAAAAGATTATGCCTACATTGTGAAAACAGAAGAAGATCCAACCACTTATGAAGAAGCCAAAGGTAAACAGAATTGGGAGAAGGCAATGCAGGAAGAGTATGATGCTCTACTTGAAAATGAAACTTGGGAACTAGTACCAAGACCAAAGAATCAGAAAGTCATTGGATGCAAGTGGGTATATAAAACAAAGAGGTTTGCAGATGGTAAGGTGTCTAGATATAAGGCTAGACTTGTGGTCAAAGGATATGCCCAAACTTATGGGGTAGATTATGATGAGACCTTTAGTCCTGTTGCTAAGATGTCTACAATTAGGACATTGATTGCTATTGCTACTTGCAAGGGATGGAAATTGTCACAATTGGATGTGAAGAATGCATTTCTTAATGGTTACATTGCAGATGAAGTATATATGGAGCAACCAGAAGGCTTCATGGAATCAATTGGATCAGATTATGTGTGTAAGCTCAAGAGAGCTTTATATGGGTTAAAGCAAGCCCCAAGAGCTTGGAATTACAGATTGGTCAAGTTCTTGAATGAATGTGGATTTCAAGCATCAAAGGCAGATAGTAGCTTGCTAGTGAAGGCAAGTGAAAATGGATATATTTACATGTGCATTTATGTTGATGATATTATTGTTACAGGAACAGATGCTCAAGGAATCAATGAACTCAAGAAGCAAATAGAGAAGGAGTTTAAGATAAGTGACTTGGGAAACTTATCTTATTTTCTAGGAATGCAGATTGTGTATACTCAACATGGAGTATATGTTTCACAAGAAAGATACTTGCAGAATCTTCTAGTCAAGTTTAATATGGAAGATTGCAAGACCTCAACTACACCATTGGAGGTAAATCATAAGTTAAGCAGGTATGGAGGTGAAGAGTTCAATGACATGAAGAAATATCAGAGTTTGGTAGGTAGTCTAATCTATGCTACCTTGACAAGGCCAGATCTATCATATGCAGTAGGTGTGTTGTCACAATTCATGCATTGTCCAAAGAAGACTCATTGGATTGCAGCCCAAAGGGTACTCAGATATATCAAAGGAACCCTAAGTGAAGGGTTGTATTATGGTTTCACTTCTGACACAAGAATCAAAGTGTTTAGTGATGCAGATTGGGCAGGTGACTCAGATGATAGAAGGTCTACTCATGGATATCTATGTTATGTTGGAGACAAGTTAGTGTCTTGGTGTTCAAAGAAGCAACATACAGTTGCTTTATCATCCACAGAAGCTGAGTATAAGGGAATGGTAGAAGCTGCAAAGGAAGTGATATGGTTGAAGACCTTGATGAAAAGTTTTGAGTTTGATCATAGTACTCCAATAATTTTTGGAGATAATATGAGTTCTTTCTATTTGGCAGCTAACCCTGTTTTTCATGCCAGGACTAAGCATATAGAGATTCAGTATCATTTCTTGAGGGAAAAGGTACTAGATAAAGAGATTGAAGTGATGTATACTCCAACAAAAGAACAAGTGGCAGATATGATGACAAAGAGTCTGGATGGACCTAAGTTACAAAGGTTCAAGGACATGGCAAGTATAAAGAAGACAGAGAAAACCTCAATTGATGATTGAGGGGGAGCTGTTGGTGCATACCAATCACCAATTGAAGGCTTGGAAGATCAAATGATGAAGGAAGAATCAATTCCTAAAGTATGGAAGAAGATCATATTCAGAAGACAAGAGAAGTGTACACATATGTACATTAGCATAGTCATAGATGACTTAGATTTTTTGTTCAGTAAGAATCATGTACAAATTATCTATAAATACTTTTGAGAAAAGTCGGGGCATGAACGAGAGCATATGTGACAATAGTTAGAAGTCAAGAATGAGGGAGATAGAAGTCAAGAGATAGAGGAAAGTGAGTTTGTGTTAGCTCTCATCACTCAGTTGTAATTTTCTGAGTTAATGAAGAAATATTGCACCCGATCTTTTCGTGTCTGCTCCTTCTGTGTTTGATCATTTGTGAAATCCTTTTGAGGATATCTAAGTTGTTAGTTAATGAGCCTGTGACCTGAATTTCAGAGTCCAATTGTAAACAGGCTAGGAGAATTGTGAGTAGGAACATTCATATGTATTGAATGTCTACAGTTCTCTGAAACAGGCGCAAATTTCGTGTTTAATCTTTTGGTCAGTGCTCACTCCATAGTTTAAAGTTTTGTGCAAGCAAGCACTTAATCTTTAAGTTGGAAGGTGATCTACTCGTGGCTAAAAGCATTTGGCAAAACGGGTTAGATATTGTGAGAATCAAAGTTAAGAAGTTAGGGGTGTCTGAATCGACTTCTCAGAAGTACAGTTTCTGACATAGGTAACTTGAGAAGTTGATTTCTCAAGCTACACTTAATCTTTTGAAGAGATTCAACTTGGAATAGATGCGCAATCTCTAGGAGATGATTCGTACAAAGTTTCATCAAAAACTTTACAGAGTTGATAGGTCAATGTGAAGAAATACTGCAGCAGACTTTTCTGTGTATCATCCTCTTCACAGAATTGTTAATTTTTTGATAGCTAGTAATTGATCTTTTAAATGTGTGAAAGGTTTTGACTTATTCTTGGTATAGAGGTGCTCTAATCACAAGAATAGGTTGTTCTTTTGGAGATTAACATTCTCCATCAGCATCGACTTGGGCCCAAAAGTCGATGCCAAGCATCGACTTGGGCCCAAAAGCCGATGCCAAGCATCGACTTTGCACCCTAAAGTCGATGCCTGGCATCGACTTTTCAGTGCATGTTGATGCCGGCAAGTCGATGCTTGGCATCGACTTTTGGGCCCAAGTCGATGCCTGGCATCGACTTGCAATCCTAAGTCGATGCCTGGCATCGACTTACACCTTAAAGTCGATGCCAGGCATCGAGCTGTACATGCTTTGGATCCATATTTCTAGAGGTAAGAAAAATAAATACCTAGAAATCAGACTTTTTACAAAAACATACAGAGGGAATCTTTTTGGAATCTTTATTTATGTTATGATTTTGTCTACCTCTTGGTACTTTTGCCAACATTCTTCTTCTCCATCAGACTTGGCTTGCTGGTATGCTGACCTCTGTGCTCCATGGCTGTCTGTGCTCTGCTGCTCTCTCTTGCTCGTGGATTTTGAAAATGCGAATGATCTCCTCCTCTGGTATTTATAGGCAATTGGGTAACTTGAACCAGAGACTAACTGGATCTAACTGAATGAGTCCAGTTGCTAACTAAATCTGTCAACTTATCTAACCAGGGAATAGCACCCACACAAATAGGCTGTTTCAGAGCCACTTTAATGAAATATTCATAGACCCTTGCAACTATTTATATACATTTGCATAGAACTTACATTTCAATGGCAAGAGTATGGTATGTCCATGAGGATGTCTAAACTCATGTAGAGATTTTTTTCTTAGAATCTCTTTCTTGGGAGAAAATCAAGTCAAAGTTGTGTTAAATGTGGGAGACTAATGACATCTTTATAGTATTACCCTCCTCACTTTAGTTCATATTCACATTTATCTTGTAACTCACTGTTGAAATGGAAAATCAATGTATGAATAAACATTCAAGTACAGAACCTTGCAACTATTTATATACATTTGCATGGAAATTAAACTTCAATGGCAACAGTATGGTATGTACATGAGGATTTCTAATCTCATGTAGAAGTTTTTTCTTAGAGTCTGTTGCTTGGGAGAAAATTAGGTCTAAGTTGTGAGATTAATGACATCTTTATAGTGTTATCCTCCACACTTTAGTTCATATTCACATTTATCTTGTAACACATTGTTGAAATGGAAAATCAATGTATGAATAAACTTTCTGTGTGCCTCTTTTACACATAATTCTTTTTTTAATATACTTTCATCTACCTCTTTGATATCTAGCCAAGACCACAATAAAACCTAATCCTTGAAATCTTAACCAAATGTAAAATTTCTTCTTGTATAGTGTTCAATGGCATAGCATATTCCAGTTGGAACTCAACTTGGATATATTCCAATTGTAAAATTTCTTCTTGTAAAATTTCTCCAAACAATTTTATTATATATTCCTGTTGGAACTCAACTTGGATATATTTTGATTCATTCACAATGCTTAGACTCAATGACTCATATGTAGTTAGAAATCAACTGTGTTTCTCATTTGAATCAAAAGTGAATCAAATCTTTGGTTCCCTTATTAGTGTATATTTGAGTAATTAAGTGATTTGATGTAATTTGATGTTTAATGTTATTTAATGTACTTTAATAAGCTTTTGATTTCATATCTTCTTGATGTGACATTTGATGTGACATCTTCACTTGATCTCGGATTTCTACTTATTTAAAAAGGTCATTCATCTTCAGTCTTCTGTGAACTCAGTGAAGATGAGCTCAATCTTTTCAGTGGATGCTTGGGCATCAGCTCCCTCTGCTCATATTGATTCATTATTCTCAGTTGAACCTTTCCAGAGAAGTGATGATCCCTATGATTTAGAACGTGCTGATGATTCCATGTTTTCTGTTGAGTCATTTAAGTTATCCAATTCACAGTGCAATGCTGCTCAACCAAATGCACCTCTTGATCTCCCATCTGATCCAACCATTGATCTCCCTTCTGACTCAAGTGCATGTGGAGCAACGAAAAAGCAAAGCAAGCTCAATCTACGATTTAAAAGAAGGTCTCGTGAAGTAAGTCGAAAAAGATTTAAATTTCTTACTTCAGATAGATAGATTGCATTGGATATTGTGAAGCATTGTTGTGGTTTGAAATGTTTGTATAATTTAGGAATGAAGAAACTAAAGCACATAAGAGAAAAATTCCTCCATTTAGATAGTGAAAGGCAAGATATATACCTTGTTTCTTGCATGCAAATGATTGAGGATAACATGTCAGTAACGCGTGTTGGTTTTGAATATTTCTTTACTCAAGGGATGCCATGTTGTAGGGCTGCATTTAAAATTGCAATGGGTGTAGGAAATTTTAGAATACATAGGGTTCAACAAGGGTTTTTGAATGGGGATCTCATTTTGGATACGTTCCATGTTGGGACCAAAGGATCTGTTGGACGTCATGCAATGAATTGGATGATGAACTATTTTAGCTTGCATTGTGAAGTTATGCCTACAATTGGAAGGTTGCACTTGTCAGATAACTTTACTCGTCGAGAGGTATTTCAAATATATAGAGAAGACATGGAAAATAGAAATGAGAAGTATGTGTTGTATTGTCACTTTACTCGATTATGGAAGGAAGAGTTTAACAATGTTTCTATTCCTCGTAAAGTTAGAATGGGTGAATGTTCAGTTTGCGCCACTTTGAAAAACATGGCAAAAGGGGCTACAACACCACAAGAAAAGCATAATTTTAAAAACCTTCTTAACAACCATCGTGACAGTCAAGCATTAGAGAGAAAGAAAGCAATTCATCATCGAAGTAAGGCACTCAGAAATCCGGAGCGTTATATGTGTTTGTTGATCGATGGTATGGATCAAAAAAAAACTTGTTTGCCACATTTTTATCGTATCCCTAAGGACATTGGAGATGAAGTCCTTGTGCAAATGCATTTGGTTGGCGCTTTGGTATACAATGGAACTGTAATGTCCAAGGTTTTCTTCACATATCCGAATGTGCATAATGATCCAAACCTTACAGTTACTGTCATTCATCGTGTTTTGCAATCATGGAAGGGTCTTTTGCCACCAACTCTATATTTGCAACTAGATAATACTGCAAGAGAGAATAAAAATTCTACAGTCTTTGGATATTTAAGCATGCTTGTTGAAAAACAGGTATTTCAGAAGGTTAAGGTAAATTTTCTTCTGGTTGGCCACACTCATGATCACATTGATCAAATGTTCAGTACTTTCTCTAAGAAGTTGGCACGTAACAATGCTTTTACTCTTCCGATTTTATCTGAGCTGATTTCAGAAGCATATACTCCAAAACCAGAAGTTCAACACCTCACACAGATTTATGACTTTAAGCACTTTTGCTCAATGGGCCTTGATAACAGTGCTAAGGTTTTGGCTCCATTGCACAATATTAGTTTCAACCATGTATTCTTGATGAGGAGGGTTGATGAAATAACCCTTTTATTTGCAAAGCAGTATTCATCTTCTCTTGGGTGGGAGCCTAAAGAGGGATGCAGTTTCTTATTGCAGGTGCCTAATTTGTCTACTGTAACAGTGTATGGTGCAGAACAATCACCATATGAAGATAAAAACAATACAGAAAGATGTGGAAGTGTGGTTGATCAAAGTAAAAGCTGGATGCATGCACTCATTGAAAAGAAGAGACATATTGAGCGTGCAAAAAAATATGCTGGAGATCAAGATGTATCTTGGTGGGAGGACTTTTTCAATCATCAAGAAGAGATTATACAGTATACAATTGCAGGTCACTGGCCAGTTGATGTTCCATTCACATGGGGTTTTTATACACAAAGATCCGTGAATGTGGCCCAAGCATGTAATGCAGATGCACTTCAAAGTTTTATACATCCACCAGAAAGAAATATTTATGTAGGCCCAAGGATGACAAAACAGGCAGAAGCAAGATGGCAAGGAAATTTAATAGAGATAAATGTTGGAACGCTTATTGCAGTACTTGCTGATGGTGATGAGGCTACCAGACCATTTTGGATTGCAAAGGTTTTAGAGATAACTAAAGATATTGATCAGAGAAGAATAGAGGCTTTGGTGGTGCATTGGTATTACACTAAA
>MU261250.1:92500-97500 GCA_020310875.1 Ceratopteris richardii | reverse complement strand
GAACACTCAGAGTGGCTCTCACCTATGGTTATAGTACCAAAGAAGAATACTAATAAAATCAGAATTTGTGTTGACTTTAGAGCACTCAACAAGGTGACCATTCCAGATGGTTTCCCAATGCCTTTTGCAGAGCAGGTCATTGAAGAAGTGGCTGGGCGTGCATTATATAGCTTTATGGATGGATTTAGTGGCTATAATCAAATATCAATACACCTAGAGGATCGTGAAAAGACTACTTTTATCACACCTTGGGGAACATATGTGTATGTAAAAATGCCATTTGGGCTCAGAAATGCTCCAGCCACCTTTAACAGAACGGTCAATCTCATTTTTGGCCCCCTATTGCTGGAATCACTTAGACTTCTCTTCATTTTCAGGTTCTCACAAAGAAACTCCTCTAGATTGTTTGGACCATCACTTGAGGCAATTGCAGAATGTTTTCAAGAGATGCAGGGAGACTAAGCTAAAGCTCAATCCAAACAAATGTCATTTCCTTGTGACAGAAGGAACTCTCTTAGGACATGTGGTGTCGGCTAAAGGTATGGCCCCAGATCCTGACAAAATCATTTCTATATTAAAGTTGCCTAAACCTAAATCTCCTAAAGAGATTGAGAGTTTCTTGGGGCATACTGGATACCATAGAAGGTTTATAAAAATGTATGCAGAGATAGCCAGACCACTGGCTAGACTTACAGGTAAGGAAGTACCTTTTAAATGGGAAGAAGAGGAGGAAAAAGCATATCAAACATTACGGTCAAGGTTAGTGTCTGCTCCTATTTTGATCACACCTGAGTGGTCAAAAATCTTTCATATACATGTAGATGCCAGTGCCTATGTAGTGGGGGCAATTTTGACCCAACCCAGTGAAGAATTTAAAGTGGACAGACCAATTCAATATGCTAGTAGAATCTTGACCAAGGCTGAAAGGAATTACAGTACTACAGAAAGGGAAGCCCTAGCAATGGTTTTTGCTGTCCAAAAATTCCGTCATTACTTACTAGGAGTAAAATTTATTATTATAACAGATCACCAACCACTAAAATACTTGCTCAACAAACCACAAGCCACTGGTAGAATATGGAGGTGGTTATTGTTGTTCCAAGAGTTTGATTTTTCTGTAGTACACAGACCAGGTAAAGATAATGTTATGGCAGATCACCTATCCAGAATCAATATGATGAATCAAGCTAGTGGAATCAATGATGATTTTCCAGATGCTCATCTGTTTGCTGTACAAGCTCAAGGTTGGTATTATGATATCAAGAATTTCATTAAAACTGGGTTGTATCCAGAAAAGGCTAGTGCTGTGCAAAGGAAGAGACTGGTAATCAAGAGTAGACCATATACCTTCATTGAAGATAAATTATATAGACAGGGCAAGGATGACAGGTTTAGGAAATGTTTGGAAGAAGAAGAAGTGAGGGAAGTCCTTCACTCTACACATGAAGGAACAGGTGGTGGGCATCTTCCAGGGCATATTATGAGTCAGAGGATACTGGATGCTGGTCTATGGTGGCCTACACTATTTAAGGATGCAGATGAATGGGGAAAGGCATGTGACGTTTGCCATAGGTGTGGACCTAAGCCAACAAAGCAGAGGCATAACCCCTTGATTGTTTCCACTTCCTGGCAACCATTTGAGAAGTGGGGGCTAGATTTTGTAGGGCCCATCTACCCTCCCACAATTCCAAAAAGAGAGAAATATCTCTTGATAGCTATAGATTATGCGACAAAGTGGGCTGAAGCTATTGCCTCCCCCAACTGCACTGCCCAAACTGTTGCTGACTTCATTTATAGTAGCATCATTTGCAGGTTTGGATGTCCACTTGAAATTTGTACAGATCAGGGTACCCATTTTGTCGATAAATTCCTACAGGAAATTTTCAACAGGTATAGAATTCTACATAGGACCTCCTGTGCTTACTATCCAAGAGCCAATGGACAGGCTGAATCGACAAATAAGGTTTTAATCTCAATGTTAAGAAAGGAGTGTATGTTACAACCCACTTCCTGGGGCATTGCTTATCAAGGTACCCTATGGGCATACAGGTTAGCCTACAAAGAGGCCACGGGATATTCTCCATTCCAACTGGTTTATGGCATATTGCCCATTGAGCCCTTTGAATTTTTACATGGATCCCCTAAGATAGCATTCATGCAGGGCAAGAAAGGTTGTGATGTCTCTCAGAGGCTCGGAGCACTACATAAAGTGGAGGAGATTCGTCTACTAGCAACAAAACAATTGATAGAGACTCAGATGAAGAGGAAGGAAGCACATGATCGACATCTGTGAATCAACAACATAGAACCAGGCATGTTAGTTCTTCTCCATAGACCTCATCTTCATACACAACTGAGAGGAAAATGGCTTCCACATTGGGAAGGACCTTATAGAGTCAAAACAATGCTAAATTGGGGTGTTGTGGAGTTAGAGACGCTGAAAGGAGAGGCCTTGCCACTGGTCAATATATCAAGGCTCAAGGCCTATCATCAACACACTTGAAGAAGTATGGATCACCTGGAACTGCAAAATCTGTCCAGGTTGTACATAGCTTTCTCATCTCATTTTGCTCAGTTTTAGTAGTTTTCTTTATCAATTTCATTCTTGTTCCTTGTGTTTCTAGCAAACCTAGAAGGCATTTCATAACCTCTACAAAAGTAAAAATTTTTGGGTATTTTTTGAAAATTTTCTAGCATTTTTCTAGCATTTTTTTATCCTTTTCCGATATCATTTTCTTGCCAAATAGGAGGAATAAAAGGAGGCTCTCTGTGGTTTGATGAAGGATTTGGGCCTAGCCATGTAGAAAATTTCATGAGAATTTTTTCAGAATTTTTTGGCAATTTTTAAAGCATTTTTTAGCATTTTTTTTATTTTTTCTTCAATTTTCTCTATTTTTTGGGTTATTTTCCGCAACAAAAAAAAAGCCCCCCCCAGGATTTTCGGGTTCCAAACCCCCCCCCCCCCCCCTCGTTCTGAGAGCCCCCCCCCCCCCCCCCCCCCGATTCTGACAGCCCCCCCCCCCCCGTTCTGACAGCCCCCCCCCTCCCCCCCGCCCCCTATATAAGCACATATTCCATTCTTCAAAAGCATACATCGGCTCGACGATTCTCAGGTATTTTCTTTTTTTTGTTTTTTTTTTTAATTTTCTTCTTTTATTTTTATATTCTTTATTTATTTTTCTTTATTATTTCATTTTAATTTCACCTTATTTATTTCTTTATTTTTATTTTGTATATATTTTCATTCTGTTTATATCCTTTTGTAATTACTCATGTAGACCTCCGTTTTTGCCATTTTAACAGTCGTTTTTAGGGTAATTGAGCATGCCAAACCCAAATTTTGGGTTATGTGCTATCAGATAGGATGTTTTTACGATGTTTTAACCATGTTCGCTATAGAGTTCGCTTCATAGAACATTGCTCTATGTGGTTGCAGTACTTTTGTGTCCGGATTCTCGATCTGCATCTATGGTGTCGTCCGCTCCCGAGCATGATTCATCCATGGCTACCGAGGCATATTCGGAGCTTGCACCTTCGGCCTTGGCCTTCGGTCCTATCCATCCCGAGGTAGGCCCCTTTTTCCTATGGCCTCGTCCCAGTCCGCCCCTCTGGCCTCCACCCCCACGGTCCCTGTCGCCACCCGACACCCCGCACCTAGAGCCCCCCCGCCCTCTTACCTCCCCTCCACGGTCCACTCCATCCCTCGCACACCAGTTCCACGCCATACTACCCCTTCCACCCCTACCCATTTCCATGGTAGTCAACCTTTTGCGGTTTCACTTCCATGCTCCTCCCTCTCCGGTTCCTCGTTGTATAGCCCCGGGACCCTTCCCCCTAGTCTTCACCTTCCTGTTGCAGCTACCACAGCCGTGCCGATGCACTCAGATGGTTCTAGTGGCCACCCCGCCCGCAGCTCCGGTAGCCATTCCACCTCTACTGTTCCCCGTCCACCGTCGTCATCCATCGTTGACCATAGAGACTCATCTTCGACCCTATCCCTCCGCCTTCATTTAGCTTTGCCTCCCATTCCGCTCATCGATCTACTTCCCGAGGGTTGCCTCCATTAGGCCGGTCTTTGGCGACTGGCCTCCCTACTCTTATCCGAGGCGGAGGGGTCCAATATTCGCACAGCGCTGCTTGACTTCCCTCATTTTCCATCTGGTTCGCTGACCCCTACGGTCGTAGCTAGAGGCATCGGTTCGAGCATCTCTTCGTTTCATACTCAACCGACACTCTACTCGGGGTTATCTCGGGAAGATACCATCGCTTTCTGCATAGCATTATATGGCGTTGATGCCATGCCCACACAGTACCAGCTCGCCGTCCTTCATTCGTTCATTTTCTTCTTCTTATTTCGTAGTCCCTCCTCGGACCTTCCATTACACGACATCCATATAGCTTACCCTCTTTTTTGTTTTTTACATGGCCGCCCTTTTCCCTATGGCACACTCATGTTCCAATCATTCCTACTTTACTCCGGACGATTCCATGATGCCCTCCATCGCGGCACTCGTTAATTCTCCGTTTATTCTGCCCCGGTTTTAGCTTGGCTATTCCATCTGCCTGGTACACACACCATAGCATCCAACCCTTGTCTTGACCCTTCTCATCTTACACATTCTATTGCCCATTCTCCCCATCCACCCCCTCAGCCGCCCGTCCTATTGCCCTCAGCCCCTAGCCCTCTTCCACAGCCACCTCCTTCCATGGTAGCCTCCACTCCACCTCCAGTTCGGAGAGTCCGTACCCGGTTGATGGATTCTTTTCCCACCTCTATCCCTGCCTCAACCATTCTGTCACCCCCCCGACCGGTGCCTCACAACCTCCTCCATCTCCTGCCATCTCCATTGAGTCTGCCTCCACCTCCTATCCTCATCACTCGCCTCCAGCTTCTCCCACTTACCCCCAACCTACTCCGGCCCCACCCCCACCACCAACCACCTTGCAGCCTTCCATCCCTACTCCGGCCCCACCCCCACCACCACCCACCTCGCAGCCTT
>MU261250.1:50000-87500 GCA_020310875.1 Ceratopteris richardii | reverse complement strand
TATCAATGAGAAGGAAGCCTTTGAAGTATCATCCTCTCTAAATGAAGAAGAAAACACTTTGCCTGAAGCATCTGTACACCTTTAAGCCTGTCCTTGGAGCTGCCCATTAGCCAAAAGAATGAGGACGACTTGTAATTATCCTTCACACCTGGGCAAAACAAAGCGACTACTGCACCTATGTCCCTCTTCTTCCTTCCATGGTTGTCGCGTGTAGAGAGAGCTTTAAATATATTTCTCTAGAAGAAAGTGATGGTCATTTGAGATTATCTTTTCCCGAATAGTTGAGCGTTTGTTTCAAGGTATCTTCCCAATAGACTAAATATTAATCTCTCCCTCTAACGTAAATTCTTCTACCTTCTCTCTTTCTTTGCACATAATTTTCTTCAATCTTCAGTACTCTCAGAAATTTATCTTTCCATGACCGGATTCCTTGTATCATGTGTAGTAATTTGCATCACATGTCTGTCATATGCATCAAATGTTCCATCTAGTTCAACAAGCATTGAAGAGTGAAATATCAGGCATCATCCTTCTGCACATCATCATTGTACCAGCTTGATGAATTAAACTTGTCAAACTACTGAGTTTTTGTTTCCTTGCAAACATCACCAATTACGACCAAGAACTTCAGAAGCGCTATAGCCTGTCTTGAAAATATCCCTTTGCACTATGAATTAAGGACCATAAGAACTTAAGAATCAGCTCTTGCAAAATGAATGCCCCAGCCAAGATAGATCTTTGCACCGCTGAAACGACATACTTCGGTCTTGAGCACCATAGTAGACTGCTATCTCCTTCTCACTCAACAATATGTGCTTCCCATGTTAGCATCATTCCCCCCATGAGTTTCGATTCTGCAACTATGGACGTCGAGCCCTTCTAATGCTAGAAGAAGATGTTCAGTTGTCCTAATCCTCACATCACACTGACCAATGCAGATACTCAAATTGGTCTATTTTACTGAGCGAACTGAAGTAGGATCCTGGACTTAATCCTCTTTAGATTATCCATCATCAGACAGATGAACAAAATATCGACCAACACCCACAGGAGAAGACAAGAGCCCGGCCTGAGCTATAACGCCAGTATGAAGACCTATACTCAAACTAGAAACAACATTCAATAATGTTCTCTGGAGATCACTTGGGAACTTGTTGTGGAGAACAGACTCATCAATGGAAATCAATGCTTAACTTGACAATGCATCAAAAGCAATCATCTTGTATGATAACCGTGCCCAAAACCAATGACAAAAGATCTTCGTCATCTTTGTCTGATGCCTGGTACCTAATGTGTCTGGTTGTCACTCCCCCAAACACTCTCCTTGGCGTATGAGACTCAAATTCCCTTTTTCTAGCTGCTCATATGCACATGTACACCACCATCAGAACAACCGAGGCCCTTCCACTCACTGTTGCTTGCAACCTTTAGAACCACGAACAACAGCAAGGAAGCCTACCCACCAACTCCTTCAGTCCCCTTCCAAGAGATGTCCTCCGTAAGACCTGAAAAAAACAGAGATAGGGCAGCCTCCCTCTTCCACCTTTGTCTTCTTCACATACCTCCACAGGCACTCTCCCAGAAAACTCGAAAAAAACTAGACAAAATCGTCCACCCCCAAAGAGAGAGAGAGAGAGGGAGTCGGGGAGAGAGAAAAAAAAAAAGAGTGGGGAGGATTGAAATTTTTTATTTTCTTATTTTTTTTCCACTCTCCCACTTCCTTGCACCCCCTCTGACACCCCACTCGCCCCACTCTCTGACACTCCCACTCGCCCTCACTTATGCATGTGCACACTTTTTCTCTTTGTTTTTTTTCAATACATTTTATTTTTCATTTTTTTTTTTCTTTTTCCAGTATTGTTTCTTTGTGTGTGATTTTTTTCTCTCTCTTTCTTTTTTTGTTTCAAGTTTTTTTTCCTTCCTTTTATCTCATCACGTCCCTTTTATGACCACACAGTAGCTCCCTCTAGTCCTCTGCCCGACCATGCTCCTTGAATGGAATAAAAACTTCTGATGCCTGCGTGCATAGAGAAAACAAGAAGAATAGAACCCTGCGGCCAACGTATCTCTTTCTATCTCACAATGTGTATACAGGCCCTTGTTAGGTGCCACCATGTTGCTGAAGGCTTTCAAGGCACAAATAAAAGTGACCAGATTTTGGAACCACATTTGCATCCTTCGTATGTTCTAGCACTCAATTGCTTTAGCACCATAACCATGTTCGATATATCCTATGATCAATGAGCTCCATGAAACTGCATTTTGAATTAAACGACTGCTAAACACTTGCTCTGCTTTGCGAAACAAACCAAGCTTTGCAAAGGTATCAACCAAAACATTCCCAACCATAAGGGCACTCTTCACAAGCCCTTTACTTTCAACATGTTCATGAATCTCAAAAGCCTTTTCAAGGATCCCTGTGTTAGCACAAGCCTTGAGGCTATGTATAAATGTACCTGCATCTAGAGAAACATAATCCAAACACATTTGATCAAAAGACAGAGTGCTTCCTCATTATGTCGATGCTTGACAAACACAAATATGAGTGCATTCCAACAAACAACATTGCGAACATGAAGCTTAGCAAACACTTGTTGAGCCTTGATGAGTGAACCACACTTTGCATACATGTCAACCAGGGAGTTGTCAACAAAGGTGTCTATTTCAACAAGACCAGCCTTGGCAAACCCCACATGTAGTGCAAGGCCACTTTTTACATCTCTTATACAGATCAATAGCACAGTGCAACTGCTTAGAATTCAAGTAACCTCTAATGAGGGCATCCCATGACACCACGTCTCTTTTCTTTCCATAACACCGGCCTCCAAGCCACCTTGATTGAAGTCAACTGCTATCAACCAACATCCTTTTGTTGCAAAATACCTGCACTCATATGTACACTCTGCAAAATGAAAGCTTACTAGTGCACAAAAACAAATAGTTTATTCGGTTAACATACTCCCCTCCACTTAATTGCGAAGTCGTCTTTGACGAGCCCAATTGTTTCTGCATTCAAATCATCCAACATGTGCTCACCATTCAATCAAATACAAATATTTACCTTGCATGGCTATTCTCTTCTTCCTCAATGTAGCACCTGCAATCACCCTCATAGAATCGTTGGTTAGTACCAAAATCCAATCATTTCACTTACCATCCTTGTCCATCTTCTTGCATCTTCATCGTCATGTCCACCTGTCTGCAAACTCATCAAACATATTAGATCATTTTTCATCAAACTGTAATATCTACAACCAAAATGAAAAGACAATCATATCAATCATCCACATCACACATATATACTCAACACACACATCATGATCCCACATCACAAATGCATTCTCGTCACACACAACCTACATACAAGTAGAAGACATGTCCACATTCCCTCTCATCACTCTTCTCGACTATTTGTTCAACACGTCACGAATCTCTATTCCACGTGCATACTCAACTCACTTTCTACACACACCATATATATGTAAGCAACTACCATTCTTAAATTTCATTTTTGATGCCCTTATCGGCTATACGGCCACATCTCCTATTCTTCTTTTGTTTCTCATCGAGTCCTCCCGTTTATTTTTCATGCCTCTTCGACCTAGGGTTTCCCATTCCCACTTGCCTCCGTGTCTATCTCTCTGTTTTTCTTGCTCGTCGACTAGATCATATGCTAGGTCACCACCACACCTCTCTAACTTGATGGATACATGACAAAGATGTCTCAAGCCTAATGTGAGCTCACCTCGACAAGATTGCTCATCGTCAACACAATTCCGGACTTCACAAGTCATTGCACAGCTTAAGAACCAAAACGAGCATCTCTCAAGAGTTTGCAAATGAACAAAGTCACTAGCATGCTTGGATCCCTCGAGTCCAAGTCTTCCATAGACATGTCGTAGCCAAAACCCTAGCCGAGCTTAAGCATCGATTTGACATGCCTCATCAGGAGTCCACACATTCCCAGATCCCCACAACACAGACACATATTCCCATCTGAGCATCAAGCTCTCTTACCTCTCTTCTGTCCCCCCTCGAGCGAGGAATTTTTCTCTCTTTTTTTTCTTCACATTTTTCTCTTCCTTTTCTTTTTTTTCTTTCCATTTTTCTTCACATATTTACCCACACTCACCGGCCTACGCTAAAGCTGGATGCGACTCGTGGACTCGACCACCCGATCGAGTTTGTTCCACCCATCTACCAACCCAACGCAGCGCGCGACACACAGACGGCTAGCCTATGTGAAACCGACGTCAGTTCGTGGCTTTGACCACCCAACCAAAGTGGGTCCACCCACCTATCGGCCCACATAGGCGCATAGCCACACTCACACATACACAAACATATACTTTTTTCTTTTTTTTTCATTCCCGCATCTCGAGAATTAGGAGACAAAAGAAAGGCCTTTTTCCCAACCCAACCAATCACGAAACACACATATAAACTCCCTGTGGACATCCCGATGAGACACCTCTCCTCTTTACCGCTACTCAAGCCAAGATCTGACCACTAATGCCATGGTCAACTTTTCCTCTTGAAATCCGCACACACTAATTACTTTGCCGACCTGAAACCTCCGAAAGTGTCACTTAAGTCCTAAGTGTACAACAGACTTGGTCTGCCCGTCCTCACATCTCTGACTCGCAATCCGCAAAGCAAACCCTAATCAACTTAAGCCATCCCTACCGACATCCATCGCATCATCTATTTCCTTTTCATCTCCAATCTCTGCCTCGCAGAGCTTCCACTTGACCCGATAAATGACTTGGAAAATTACCATTGCTCATTGTGCCCCTCAATGACCCAAGCCTTGCCGCTAAGTCCCTTAATCCTTTATTGTTGTACTCAATATCACTCTGGTATTGGAACAGGTCACAATCGATGCTTCGGAACCGATTCGATATTTGCTCCATCTTTTCGTCTAAATCTCATCCTTTTTTCAGATCCGAGGGGAATATCCTCCCTCACAACTCGAGCAGTCAACTTCTCGACTTCCTCTCTAATCGATCTTTCCTCCCAAATCCTACTCATATTTTCTACATCCAGATCATCTATCTTCTTTGACAATTCATTCTTTGTCTTTTCTAACTCCGTTCCGAACGCATCCAACATGGCCTTCAGCTCTCCTTCCATTTTTCCTACTTTCGGGTCCTCTACTTGTCCTCGTGTCTCATCGTCTTTCCAATTCATCCACCTACCAAGCTTGCTACTCAGCTTTGCATTCTCTTTTTCTACCCGTCTTATTTTCGCATCACCCTCTACTTGAGCACTCTTCATCCCTTCTAATTCTAGGTGGAATTCTTCAGCTACCTTATCTGGTTGGTCATCAGATCTATCAATCATCTCTCGCAATCTCTCAATTTCCTTTCCCATTCGGTCGACTCTCTGTGCCAAGTCATCATCATATTCAGGGGAATCCTCCTCGATCCCAATGCTATGGCAATCGGCTATCATCAAGCTAGTTCTTAGGTCTAAGATCACGTTTTCATGCTCAGACCCCGCAAGGCCTTCCCTCAAGCTTTTGTTTGCTTTCAACTCATGTTTCTATTCTCCAAAACTTGCAATTGTTCTACACATTTCGCGACGACCTCTCCTAACCTCGCTTGACTTTCCTCAAGCTTTTCTACCTTGGTCCTCTTGCTATCCCGCTCTACCTGAAGCAAATTGACTTGACATTCCAGGCTCTTTATGAGTTCCATCAAAGCTTGATTCTCAGATTCCCTATCTGTGTTTCCATTCACTCTTGTGGTCTCCGTTGACGTAGCAACTCCACTCATGTCAACTTCTACATACAAAGAGGATAAGTACCTATCTGGTTCATTCGTTGCAACCTTTAAGCCAGTCACCTCTTTTGAGCCACACACATGCTCGCATAGCCTCTTTTTCCCGCATTCTATGCATTTAGGGACAAAGTCCAATGGACTTGACACACGAGGGCAAAACTTTGCAATGTGCTCGACTTTCTCGCAGCACAAACACCTAACGAGGTTTGAAATTGGGCCCATCTGGCCGCATTCGTATACACGATTCCTCATCGGGTGTCCAAACCCGCTTCGATTTCTAGTCCATCCAAGATTCATCAACCTCGGGCCGACCTTTTGAAAGTCCTCGACTTGCAGAATTTGCCACATCTCTTTACCAAGACCAAAGCAACCAATCTGAGGTCAACTTGGCTGTGCCACACAATTGGGGCACCAAGCGAGCTCGTAGCAATCTCTATGAGATGTGCTAAGCCAATTCCCGGCAAACGCACCAAAATGTTGACACTCTTAGCCCAAGGGAAAATTCATACGCTCAATGATATTTTGCCCAAACTTTTCAATGCTAGGTTAGATTTGATCGCCCTAAGTCCACAATTTAGCTCCAATGTATCGGTGAAGTAGACATATACTACATGCACGAATGGATATCCAACTCCTGTGGTGACTTCTCGCAACCTCCCTCTCTCCTTACTCACGCTTTCCAATTCCACTTAATTCCTTGTTCTCTCTCTTTCACACATTCCCGTCTTCACACATTTCCCGACTTTCTCGCTTTCTTACTCATATGCGCTCACACACACATTATCATGCACATACTTTTTCTTCTTTCCCACTCTTATTTTCCAGCACCCACAAGGGCTCTTCTTTTTTCCTTGCCGTTGGTGACCTTTCCTACTTCGTCCCTTTCCCACCTTCACACATTCTCACTTACTCCCACACACACTCATGCATCCACACACATTCATGCAATCTCCTCCCCCCCTTAGGCAGTCGCTAGTTTCAACTAAGAACCACCATCTTCATCCTTAATTCAAAACAAATGCTCATATTACTATAGCCACATGGATCTAAATCCCAACCCCATTACAGGCTGCAACTACGCAACTTTACCCCTAGAACACGATCCCAATATATATGCTGCCCCACATCCCCCACTGATGACTGATCCGCTTATGCTATTCACAAGCATATACAAACACACCAACACAAACCCATAGGCAGTCAAGAAATTGGGGCCAATTATACAAATGCTAATGCACAAGGTACTAACTTACCGTTTTAGTGCGCGATTGCGGATTTGATCTAACATCTCAACCCATGTTTTAGTCTGTGCTTACCAAGAAATAACAGGAATGGAGGACATGCAGATATATACTTCCACAGTTCCGAGCTATATACGTTAAGTCATGCTAAGCACGCGATCTAGATCCCATCACAGCTCTAAATAACCTTTCAATTTTGGATAAACAACAATGTTTATCCTACATATGCATTGAGATTATTGCTTTACCCATTCATTTAAGGCGTTCACAATGAAGTTTTGCAGCACATTTGAAACGCTTATGAATATCTATTTAGCATAATAGTTACACTTGATGTTGCGAGCCCAGAGTGCTTGTTCATATCTCCACATACAGGAAAAACAAAGCAAATTCAAAACACACCTGTCGGAGCAATCTGAACACTGTTTTTGCCCACTGATATACAAGAGCTTTTCTTAATCAGTGGCAGACCAACCTTACAATACACAGCAGCATACCAGTTTCCGGTTCTTTATGTTTGCGCTTTGTGCCCTTGGTCTAAATGGAGCAGCATCTCACGGTTGCTAAATATTCAAATCAACATCACAACAACAGGATTTTGGGAGCAGCCATTGTATGAGATCCTCCCAAAAACGATGAAAACCTCCTTGGTGCTGGCGAATCCTTGATGCTCTCTGAGGACAAAAATTGTAGCTGCGAACTTAGGCCGGCCCCCCCAAAAATCTCCTTCCAAAACTTAATTTGATTGATATGTGTGTGATTGTTGATGTCAACAAAAACCCGAAGATTAATATGTGGTTGACCATAACATGTACAATCGTCTTCTAGTTTCTTAAAGATCTACCACATGGTGACTACTGTGAAATGTTGTCTTCAGCAATTCTTAATAGTCTGCAAAATTTCAACCAACCTTAAAAAAACTATGACTCACAAACTTCAAATCAACACTTGATTGCACATGGAAACTGCCTTCTCCTTTCCTGTGAGCATGACTGAACACCTCTCTTGAGGCCCTCTATGTTCAAGAGCTAAAAGTCATCTTCTTTCTCGTTCCTAGAAATGAGAAGGAAGCCTTTGAAGTATCATCCTCTCTAAATGAAGAAGAAAACACTTTGCCTGAAGCATCTGTACACCTTTAAGCCTGTCCTTGGAGCTGCCCATTAGCCAAAAGAATGAGGACGACTTGTAATTATCCTTCACACCTGGGCAGAACAAAGCGACTACTGCACCTATGTCCCTCTTCTTCCTTCCATGGTTGTCGCGTGTAGAGAGAGCTTCAAATATATTTCTCTAGAAGAAAGTGATGGTCATTTGAGATTATCTTTTCCCGAATAGTTGAGCCTTTGTTTCAAGGTATCTTCCCAATAAACTATATATTAATCTCTCCCTCTGACGTAAATTCTTCTACCTTCTCTCTTTCTTTGCACATAATTTGCTTCAATCTTCAGTACTCTCAGAAAGTTATCTTTCCATGACCGGATTCCTTGTATCATGTGTAGTCCTTTGCATCACATGTATGTCATATGCATCAAATGTGCCATCTAGTTCAACAAGCATTGAAGAGTGAAATATCAGACATCATCCTTGTGCACATCATCATTGTACTAGCTTGATGAATTAAACTTGTCAAACTACTGAGTTTTTGTTTCCTTGCAAACATCACTAGTTACGATCGAGAACTTGAGAAGTGCTATAGCCTGTCTTGAAAATATCCCTTTGCACTATGAATTAAGGATCATAAGAACTTAAGAATCAGCTCTGGCAAAATGAATGCCCCAGCCAAGATAGATCTTTGCACCGCTGAAACGACATACTTCGGTCTTGAGCACCATAGTAGACTGTTATCTCCTTCTCACTCAACAATATGTGCTTCCCATGTTAGCATCATTCCCCCCATGAGTTTCGATTCTGCAACTATGGACGTCGAGCCCTTCCAATGCTGGAAGAAGATGTTCAGTTGTCCTAATCCTCACATCACACTGACCAATGCAGATACTCAAATTGGTCTATTTTACTGAGCGAACTGAAGTAGGATCCTGGACTTAATCCTCTTTAGATTATCCATCATCAGACAGATGAACAAAATATCAACCAACACCCACAGGAGAAGACAAGAGCCCGGCCTGAGCTGTAATGCCAGTATGAAGACCTATACTTGAACTAGAAACAGCATTCAATAATGTTCTCTGGAAATCACTTGGGAACTTGTTGTGGAGAATAGACTCATGAATGGAAATCAATGCTTAACCTGACAATGCGTCAAAAGCAATCATCTTGTATGGTAGCCGTGCCAAAAACCAATGCCAAAAGATCTTTGTCTTCTTTGCCTGATGCCTGGTACCTAATGTGTCTGGTTGTCACTCCCCCAAACACTCTCCTGTTGAGATATCAAGCTCAACATGTGATGATCCAGGATGACACGTACTAGTTTTTTGTTTCTTTGACATGTATAGTGGTCATACCGATATATGTCAAGGATACTTCATTGAGCTTTATTAGATTTATCTACCGAGAGTGATGGCACATTTGTTTCTTGCCAGCTCACTCATTCGCGGATATTAGGTTTTTCCTTATGTACTGATCTTTATATATTGCACTTGTTGTATTCTTGTTTTTAGGTCATTCTTGTACATTCCTTTTATGTAATAGAGGAAGAAGAAGAATAAGAAGATCATTCTTCCTTGCCTCAATCTGTGTGTGTGGTTCTCCTTGAGAGTGAGAGTGTGTGTGTGAGCTCTCTTCCTTATCTCCTTCCTCGTGACATGGTATCAGAGCCAGCATGGCTGTAGAGAGTGTTGGGGCTTCACTCACTAATTAGACATGAATATATGAAGGAAAAAGAAAGACAAGGAGAAGTAAAGACAAAGCACTTAGAAAATTAAGCCTAAGTGAAGGGACAAATTCACTCTTGTAATTTAGTGCAAAATTAGAACTTCAAAACTTACGAGTTAGAGTCTAGGAGTATGTAAACTACATGTATATAAGTTAATTTGAGTTGAAAAATGAGATATGAACTCAATTTTGTAATCCTTGAGTGAATAGGAAACAGTCAGGTTTTTCCTGAGAGAGATGTTGAGGATGAACAACTCAGTAGATAAGACTTTTCTGTGGCTATGAGCAGAATAAGGCCAAGCCATTTTGTACACATTCTCTCTAATAGTTAATACATGTTTGTGTAAAAGGAATTGATCGAATTCCTCTTGTACATTGAGTTCTAAGTGATTTCACATCAGTGTGTAAGTTAGTTGACAGTTACGAGTTTTCTGGTGCGCTTTTCCCTTATCTTCTTAAGGTCAGATCTAATAGTACAGTGTAAAGTTTTTAATGAGTGATAGCTCATTTTAAAGCTACTACCTTCAACTACAATTGGTCAAAAGATCTTTACAAAACGGGACTCATACTCGGAGAAATGAGTCTAATAGTGAAGGTATGTCAAATCGATGAAGTCATTTTTCAGATTTCAGACATAGTGCAAATGTTGGAGTAAATTCAGAAGAATTTGAAGTTATTACTTGAAAGTTTTGCTTGGTATGTGTTACTTAACATTAGCAAGAACTTCTATTAGCAAGTGATCAAAAGAATTTACAAAGTTCAAGCTAATACAGATCAGATTTGAAGCTTGAAGAAAAGGTGCAAATTTCTGAGAAGTAAAGTTTTGGAATTCACTAAGTTTAGTGGTAAAGTTTTTCAAGTTCAGAGTAATGCTAAGCTAATAATGGTTATGGAGGTATTCTAATACCATTTTAGCTTAGTTCTTGTGATGTTTCATACATCAACAAGTGGTATCAGAGCAGAAAGGTCCTCGTGAGTGAAAGGAGGAGCAGATACAAGAGGAATTGAAGAGTTCTTCATTAAAGAAGATGAAAGCTGAGGTGTTCAACAACAAAAGACATCAGAGGAGTACTTGGAAGTTATTCTCAAGGGTAAAGATCTACAAAAGGTACCATTCTTTAACTGTATACTCACAGGTTGAAGCAGAAGCAAGAAGACTATGGCAGATCATGTATCTATTGACAAATTGGACATAGATAATTATCCTGCTTGGGTAATGAGAATGGAAGCCTTACTTATGAGTAAGGATCTAATGATATATGTGACAGGTGAAGAAGAAAAGCCTAAATTTGAAGATGAGAGTCAACCAAGGAAAGAAGAACTAGAAGCTTTGAAGCTATGGCAGAAGAGAGATGCAAGTTGTTGGAAGCAGTCAGAGGCACAGACGACGTGGAAGCATGTAAAGACGGAGCTGGGAGCCAGTCGGATCATTTTTTCAAACAATTATGTTTTTATTACCTCTTCAAACATCCAACAGTGATTTTCATCACTCTTGTAACATATGTAATATAGACAAAACCCCATTTTGTAATTCATAGCTCCATTTTGTGCAAGCCGAGGAGTCCTCGAGCTTGAGGAGCTTAGGTAGAATGCTCGTACCAAATTTCGTTATTTTTAGACATCGTTTACCCTTCCAAATAGCCTCTAGGACCTATTTTTTAACTAGGCCGGTCACTAGATGTGAAACCGGTCAAAACTAGTCTAGAAACTATAAAAAGAGCTAGAGAGCTCATTTTGGAGGTTGGTTCATTTTGGTTAGTGTGAGCTTAGAGCTAGTTTGAGCTTGTAATAGTGATCTTGAGTAATAGAACTAATTCCCCACCTTCCATTGTGTCTTGCTTGTCTCTTCATTGTGTGTGTGTATGTGTGTGTGCATCTTTGTGCTTCTCACCTTCACTCTCACATCATCTCACATTCACGATCTTCATATCACTCCTACCTCTCCCACGGATTGACATTAAGGAGGTGAAGCTTCTTAACGTGGTTCTCACCATTGTGCTAGAGCAACACCAAATTTGGCGCCGTTGCCGGGGATCGAGTCTAGGACGAATGTGTGATGGTAAGAGTATAGCAAGAAGTGGCGTTGGAAGGTAAAAATTTCAGTTTTTGTTGTTGTTTTTACTTAGCTTTTAGTGTTTTTCACCTTCCCCACACTCCATCTTCATCATCGCATCATCATCTTCATCTCCAAAAAAATCAGAAAATTCACCATATCCACCCATTCACCTCATTTCCCCTCATTTGTGCATGTGAGAGAGCAAGAGAGAATTTTTGTGCTTGTGTGCGCTTGTGTTTGCTTGAGTTTTCTTGCAGGTACAGAGCTCCAGTGCATCAGGAAAGCTTGGAAAAGGTAAAAATTGACTCTTTGTCAAAGATCTGCCAAGTGTGGCGGACCATCGCGATGGTTTGCAACCTTCGGAATTCTTGGTAGGAGACCACACCACGAGGTAGGCGACCCTTGCGCTTGCACAAATCCACAGGCGCATCTCAAAAATTCACACTTTGGTGGACCATCGCGATTGGCTCAGACCATCGCGATTGTGTCGCACCATCGCGATAGGCTCAAGCCATCGCGACGGCTCGGCCGGACCATCGCGACGGTTCATTTTTCGGACCATCGCGACGGTTCACTTGAGCCATCGCGACGGTCCACTTGGACCATCGCGATTGTTCAGCTGACCCCGGACCATCGCGATTGGCTCATGCCATCGCCACGACAGTGCCACGTGTCAAGATAGACCATCGCGACGGTTCGTTTTTCGGACCATCGCGACAGCCCAAAATCGGACCATCGCGATTGGCTCAAGCCATCGCGACGGCTCGGCCGGACCATCGCGACGGTCCACTTGGACCATCGCGATTGTTCAGCTGACCCCGGACCATCGCGATTGGCTCACGCCATCGCGACGACAGTGCCACGTGTCACGATACGCCATCGCGACGGTTCATTTTTTGGACCATCGCGACAGCCCAAAATCGGACCATCGCGATAGGCTCACGCCATCGCACTTGTGACCATCGCGACGGTTCACTTCGGACCATCGCGGTTATCCGCCTTTGACCGTTGACCGCGCCATCGCGATTGTCCGCCTGATCACGCCATCGCGACGGTTCATTCTTCGGGCCATCGCGACGGTCCATTTCCATGCCATCGCGATCGTTCACTTCGGACCATCGCGACGGTTCATCTTTTCGCGCCATCGCGATTGTCCAAACTCCACGCCATCGCGACGGTTCGCTTGGACCATCGCGACGGTCCCAGACCATCGCGATTGTCCACCCCCATCGCAAATTTAGGGTTCCATTTTTTGACCAATTTTGGGGGTATTTTTGAGAAATTTTTGGACCATTAGACTCATAGGAGACCCCTTAGCTCATATTTGAAGGAAAACCTGATCGTCAGTTTTTACCCCCCAGGGCCTGAACGCTCATAACGCTATTTTGAGGTTCACCCAGTTTGGGGACTAGGAAGCCAGGGGGCACACATTGAAAATTTGGGCAAAAAGGGAAGGGACTTAAAAGGTGTATATACTCAAGTGTTTGATCATCTTGTGAATTGGTCTAATATTGGAATTTTCCAGGTCTAGCAAAGGCAATCAAAGGCAAGCAAGTAAGGCAGTGAAGACAGTAAAGCTTGGGAAGCGTGGCTTCTTGGGCATCAGAGCAACAGAAAAGCCGACTCGAGGTTGGAAGATTACTCAACCCCCTCAGTCAATTCTTAGCTTAGGCTAAACGTTAGCATTGTGGATTAACGACGATAGGAACGCCTCAAGTTCAAGATACTTAATTCTTTCAAGTTTAAGACTACAAGTAAAGGTGTGTGTGACGAAAACCTAAAGGAAAGAATGTAAGTCTGACAGAACGAGAACTCAAGATTATAACGGAAAGTCGAATTCCTGACGCATACATTAAGACAAGAATCCAAAGAAAATTAAAAAGAAGTAAGAAAGTAATAACAAAGAAATAGTGACGATCTAAGTGTGTGACTGAGTGTGCAAGGAAGAAAATTAATGAACCTTAGATCAGGGAGACACATAGGTAAGTCGGACCGACGAAGCCTTAGATCATCAGAGGCTAGTGTAAGAACTACTGCTCGATCGTGGGCTCAGCAGTTGAATAGTAATTACCCCTACGAGTTGAGCTCAGAATCAAGTGATTCAGAAATGGCATTTAGTGCAGAAAGACCAGAAGGAGGGTCGAATGTAGCTTATTTAGAAAAACCAGAAGGACCCTATAGAACGCAATTAGAGTTTCTCCGAACCAACCGACTAGGTGCTCGCATCTATGAGGATGGTTTGCAAAGGCAAGTGGTGCAACTGCACAACCCTGATCAACCCATTGGATTGGAAAGACCAGTGGTGAAATTTGAGAGAGACGCTTACATAGACAAAGAAGGAACCATGTACGTTCTAAGTACGCAGTCAAACGATACTAATGAGTTTGGCACAATTCAATTAGAGACGGAAGCGAAATTTCAAGGAAAAGAACCGTTAGAAGAACCTAGAACACCGAGAGGGAAATCCGTATTAACAAGAGTACTCATCCCAGAATGGATCCCTCAAGATAACAGGAGCACCGAGTTGTTTGTAAATAAAGAGACAGATGAAGCCTTTTGGAGGTACAGAAAGGAACACCCTGGTGAGATAGGCATCATTACAATCTATGAATTCAAGGACCCAGATACACCTGGAAAGGTTGTATACCTGGATGAGACTTCAGAAAGAGTCTTCGTGGTGCCTGAGCGCGCTAAAAACATATACACATGGAGAGGTGAATTGATATTCCCTCCATCTAGAACGAACATAAATACAAGTCAACAAGGGGCAGGAACATCCTCAGCCCATGGAAATCAAAGAGAAGGAAATAACAAGAGACCGGAAGTAAGCTTCACTCATCCCATAGGGAGAGATAGAACAACCACGAACACTAATAGAGCGGAGAGACAAAGAGATCATGGAATACTAGGTGGTAGAGATGATTTCCCTCTACCTAGACCACGCGAACACGCAAGAGTATTGAGACCCACACAGTTAGTAAAATCAATGAAGAATTACTTTGATGGGACAGGAGATCCCTATGACCATGTCGCAGAATTCAAGCAAGTACTAAGAGCAGAACAAGTTGAAGACATGTTCACGCAGTACAACGCATTTGGACTAACGTTAAAGAATACAGCTTTAACTTGGTTCCAACCACTGCAACAAAGGCAATTTAGAGACATCCATCACTTTTTAGAGTCATTCATCACTGAATTCTCTAAAAGTGGGATTAGACACGACACGTCTTCGTTGATTCATAGCTTTAAACAAACCCCTCAAGAAACAGTAAGACTGGCAGGACGTAGGTTCAGACAATATGTCGAACGATGTCCAATGCAAGAGCTACCCTCACAAGCTAAGCAGGTGTCTTTGTTTTTAGATGGCTTGTTGAGCGCTAAACTACGCTCCTATGTGTACCTAAAAGAACCCAGAACGCTAGAGGAGTGTGTAAGAATATGTATAGACATCGAGGACAACCTAGGAGATGAATTAGAACTCTCAAAGGTCTATAAGGACTCAGACTGTTCTTCTCTAGCCTCCACAAAATTGTCTAATTCGATAGAGGACCTAGCAGAAAAAGTGGCCCAAAAACTAGGAGTTTCTAGTAAACAGGTGCCCAAGCTACCAACGAATGTACGTTGTTACACTTGTGGTGGAAATCATTTGGCAAATGTGTGCCCCAATGCACCTCAACCTCAAGCCAACCCTAGTGGCCAATATTGCACAATTGAGAGAAGATACACGAATCATACGGCTCAGGACTGCCCATACAACAAACAAACCGTGAGACAGAACTACCCGCAAACATACCAGCAGCCAGGTAGGTATCAAGGCCAATACAATGCTCAGCCTTATTACTATAGGCCTCCCCAGAACTACCCATACCAGGCTCAACAGAGACCTCAACCCGTCTTGGCTCAGCAGCCACCCCCACCAGCGAATGTCATCTATAGGCCTCCCCAGAACTACCCATACCAGGCTCAACAGAGACCTCAACCCGTCTTGGCTCAGCAGCCACCCCCACCAGCGAATGTCATCTCAGTCAAATACGCTGCTGCAGAAGAGAACCTAAGTAGGGCATTAGTACCTTCTTCACCCTTGATCACAGAAAGTGACCCGAACTCAAACAGTTTTGACTCTACTCATGTAACTAGTCCACCCGCTTATTACACGGAGTCACCAGAACATGTGGAGACATATCATTATGATAGTCCACCAATGGAACCTAGTTGGGAGCCAGACTATGCTAATGTGATGTACACAAACCCAAACCCACGGCCCCAATTGAGACAACAGAGACCACAGGGTCCTAGAGGACCATGCTTTAGGTGCCAAGGAGATCACTTCATAAAGGATTGTCCACATCCCCCAATAGCAAGGCAATCACAGTACTATAACATACAAGGCTTTTGTGCCGATTGTGGCAAGGAGCACATAATCAAAGATTGTCCTAAGAACCCAGTTAACACTTCGAATGTGACACCGATCAACGTGATAGGTATTGTAAACAACACAGATGGATCCAACCCTACATACGTGCCTATCCAAGCGATAACTAGAGCCCAGGCGCTCTTACAAAACCAACAACTTAATCAAGAGAAAGTAGCCGAAACTAGTGAAGTTGCAGAATCGAGTAGTAAAAAGACGAAATCTTGGAAAGATTCCAGAGAAAGAATAAAGAGAAAGTGGAGTAAAAAGATAACGGAGTTGGAAGGAAGTCTAAAAGAGTCGAGAGCCAAAATACAAGAATTGACTTCACAAGAATTGAATCAAGAAGACCCAGCTCAAAAATTAGGATCAGTTTTAGCGGAACCCATACCCGAAGATCTAGACATGATGTTTCGTGCATATCAGGCTAGAATAAAAGAGGGACCTCAAGTCACGGAAATGAGTAAAAACTACCCTCGAGCTGATCTAGAAATTGAGAGAACTAAACTGTGCATGAAAATGGTAGAGTTAGCACAAGCTTTGTTCGAAGCCTCTAGATATCTTAATTGGAATAACATGGCAAAACCTGAATTACATTTTCAAGGACTAATGGAGAGGCTAGAATACTTGATAGAAAGCAAAGAGAAAAAGGATCAGCATAGGAACCCTATTGTCCCAGAGACACAGGAAAGGAATGCACCATCCCTGTCTCAAGTACCCAATACAGAAAGTCAAAACAATTTGTCTTCCATACATGGGTACTCACATGAATTTTTGAGGGAAATCCAAGAAGAGAAATGGAGAAAAGAACAAGGAACCCATCCTCCTATTCAAGAAATAGACGACTTGCAGGAACAATTTCCCCAAGACATCCCCTCTATATATGATGAGGTAGAGGTGGAACAACTGAGTGAACCCACAGGATTTGAATCTAATTCTTTACAAGAATTACCTCAGTTCACAGGACCTTGGGAAGCAAAGTCTATTAGTATGAGAGCACCCACGATAATAGTGAGGAATGAAGAATCAGTGATCCCTAGGAACACGGAAGTGATCAAGAATACGAAAGTACAGTGTAATCTCACTCTGGAGGAATTGTTAAAGTTAAAACCAGAATTGTGGAAGCATGTAGCAAATCAATTCCCTGAGCTAGCTACCACACCCTCTCAGATAGGATCACATAAGAAGGTACCAGAGATACCCGTGGAAAAGATTGGAGACGTAAGCGAAGGAGAGGAAGGTAACACATATCTTCCAATAACCCATCAGGGCTACACCACGAAAGCCATCTTAGATTCAGGAGCCGGAGTAGCCATCGCTACCACCGCTTTATGGAAACGTTGGGGTAAGCCAGCACTCAGACCCACCAGGATGAAACTACAAATGGCTGATGGACACATAGAAAAACCATTAGGCTTACTAGAAGGCATATCTCTCACCACTTGTGGTGTAGAATTTGAGCATACTTTCGCCATTTGTGACTTTGCGAAAAATCGTGCTTATGAGATGATATTGGGGCGACCATTCATGCGTCAGTTGCAAATTGTACAGGATTGGGGAACTAATTCTTTGTACTTGCAACATTTAGGAGTGACTACCAAAGTCGATCTTAAAGACTATTCACATAGAGATGTACCCCCAATTCAATGGAATACCATCCATAAAACACCAGTAGAGACGGAATCCGTGCACCCATTAGAATCAGATCCTTCTTGGTTGCATGAGGATACCCATCTATGGATGTGTAAAGTAGCCAAACAAGAGGAAGAACGATTAGAAGCAAGGACCTTAGGTGCAGAACAACATCCACGAACCCTTCAAGATCCAGCATATGCACCTGTAGTATTCCCAGACGAAGAGTTTGAACCCCATGGTTGGGCAGAAATACTAGCAACCATGGATGTGGCCATCAATGAAGAACAATGGACACCCCACTGTGACGAGGATGGCTATGACATTTCAGTTTTCATTATAGAGCCAATCATGTGCGATGCAATTTTAGAAGAGTGTGAACCTAACACTGATGCATTTGAGGATGCAAGCGATTTTGATTTAGAATCAATTATCATGGACCCGCCCTTTGCATCAGAAGAAGAATATTTCTACAAAGTAGAGACTCACACTCAGAGACACGAGGAAATTACGAACGAGGTAAGGTTAGCCACAGAAGTGACTACTAAAAGTGAAGGGAAGAAAAGAAAGAAGAAAGAAACCATGTCAGAAAAAGAAGAATCTTTATTTGAAGTACCCGAGAATTTCAAGAAATATGAAATTGAAGATAGAAGAATCATGGTACGAATGCCTAATAGAAAGGTAAATGATGGACAAGTATATGATAACCGAGAGAAAACCAAGAAAGTAATAGTTGCCATAGAAGGAGAAGAAGAAAAATGCACATACATAGGGCATGATTTGACGACTGAAGAAGAAGAAGAGTTAGTTGCCCTATTGCGCGAATATAGAGATGTTTTTGCTTGGAGTTACAAAGATTTGAAAGGAGTAGACCCAGATATATGTTCTCATAGAATCCCTATGACTCCAGATGCAAAACCGACAAAACAGAAACCTTACACGTATAATGATAACTACGCTGCGAAGATTAAAGAGGAGATAGATCGCTTGATAGAAGCAGGATTCATTTACAAAATTGAGCATACCGAATGGGTATCCCCCATTGTGGTTGTGCCCAAGAAGAATGGAAAATTGCGTGTGTGTATTAACCTTAAAAAAGTTAATGCTGCCACGATTAGGGACAGTTATCCTCTTCCTATCACGGAACACTTATTGGAAAGAGTTGCGGGCAAGGAAGTTTACAGCTTTCTTGATGGATTTTCAGGCTATAACCAAGTAGCCATTGCTCCAGAAGACCAACACAAGACGGCTTTTGCCACTGAATGGGGCATATTTGCATTTCGTGTAATGCCATTTGGCTTAACAAATGCACCCGCCACTTTCCAGCGACTCATGTGTCATGTTTTTAAGGAATTCTTACGCAAGAGCTTGGAAGTTTATGTCGATGACTTATGTGCTCATTCAAATGTAAGACAGACACATATACCAGAGTTAAGACAAATATTTGACAAATGTCGAGAATATCAGGTTTGTTTGAACCCAGAAAAATGCGTTTTCATGGTCAGACAAGGCAAAATTCTAGGACACATTGTGTCAAAAAATGGAATCTCTACGGACGAGGAAAAGGTGAAGGTAATTGCAGAATTACCTAGACCAACTAATGTGAAAGAGGTACAGGCATTTATGGGCCATTGCGGTTATTATAGGAGATTCATACACATGTATGCAATCATAGCCAAGCCTCTATACTCTCTTTTGACCAATTTTGAGTGGACAGATGAATGTGAAAATTCATTCAATGAACTTAAACGACGCTTGTGCTCAGCACCTATATTGACTACCCCAGATTGGAGTAAGCCATTCCATGTACATGTGGATGCATCCAATTATGCCATAGGATGTGTGTTAGCACAACCCACGAATGAAGGTAACATAGATCTCCCCATAGCCTACGCTAGCAGACAATTGAACGCAGCAGAAAGAAATTACACCACGACTGAACGAGAAGGATTAGGGATGATCTACGCAGTAAAGAAGTTTAGGCACTACTTGTTGGCCAACAAATTCAAGTTCTTTACAGATCATCAAGCCCTATTGTATTTAGTCAACAAACCATGTAACACAGGACGATTAATACGCTGGTTTCTATTGCTCATGGAGTACGATTTTGAAGTGGTAGTTAGGAAAGGAAAGACGCATCTTAGAGCCGACCACCTTTCAAGATTAACCTCAGGAGAAGCTCCTCAAGGAGTAGCAGATGAATTACCAGATGCATACTTGTTTAACCTTGAGATAGCACCAGAATGGGCTAAGCCTATAGTCCCTATTCTGACATACGGACCCAAGAATCCTAGGATAAAGATCAAAGAAGGAGAGATTACCAAGTCTCAGAAATATCAAATAATGGCAGGAAGCATATATAAACAGGATAATCAAAAGATTCTTGCTTGTTGTGTAGATGAATCAGAACATGCGAATTGGTTGCAATTAGCACACGTAGGTGCACTAAAGCAACATCATTCAAAACATCGAACATTACAGACTCTGCAAAGACTAGGAGTTTATTGGCCTACGATGGAAGCAGAAGTCTACAAGTTGTGCAAAGAATGCCATGTTTGTTGTGAAAGACCACCAGTAGAACATGCTACATTATATCATGTGTCTCTCACACCAGACTGGAGTGAACCTTTAGTGACATACTTGAGGACGAACACATTCCCTCAAAGCATGACCTTAGCTCGACAACGCAGTCTAGAGCAGGAAGCTCAAGACTATTCACTTATTGGCGATAATCTATACAAAAGAGGACGAGATGGATATCTAAGACAATGTGTTCATGAGAGCGATTATCTGAGCATACTAGAGACTGCACACCAAGGTGTTGCAAGAGGTCATTTTGGACCCGATAGGATAATCAAAGCCATCCTCTTTTCAGGATTATGGTGGCCCACTCTTCACATGGATGCACATACCTATGTAAAGAGATGTGATGTGTGCCAAAGAACTCAGTTTCCTACTCGCAGAGATGAAATGCCATTGAAACCCATGATGGGCGGACGTGCATTTTCAAAGTGGGGTATAGACTTTGTAGGACCCATTAACCCCCCTGCAAAAGGTACACATGCGGAATACATTATTGTTGCCACAGATTATCTAACCAAATGGGTAGAGGCAAAAGCCACAAAAAAGAATGATGCTCACACGACTGCAAAATTCTTATTTGAAAATGTCTTTACAAGATATGGACTGCCTATAGAGTTAGTGAGCGATCGAGGCACTCACTTTCTAAACCAAGTCATTGAATATTTGTTACAGGATTTTATGGTGATTCACAAGAAATCTGCACCATATCATCCTCAGGCCAATGGTCAGGCTGAAAGCACTAACAAGATACTTTGTAACGTACTGACGAAACTCGTGAACAACAAACGTTCAGATTGGGACAAACAGTTACACCATGCTGTTTGGGCATATCGAGTGGCCTACAAGACCGTACTCAATGCAACTCCCTTTCAGATGGTTTTTGGTCAGAATGCAGTGCTTCCTTTGGACTTCTTGATACCGACACTTAAGGTTGCACAGGAACATCAGTGGACCGGCCATGAATTATCAGCGAGAATAATGGACTTGGAATGATTAGGAGAAACCAGGCTGAAAGCAGCAGCGGGAATATACGCAGCGAAGAAGCGACAGAAAGCATATTTTGATGCACATGTGAAAGATAAAGGCCTAAAAGAAGGAGATTTAGTTCTAGTGTATACGCTGAAACAGCACGCACGGAAGTTAGAAAAGCGAGGTTATGGACCTATGATCATTAACAGACTTTCAACAAGTGGAGCAGTACAGTTAGCCACCTTAGAAGGAGATATAATGCCTAATTACATTAGTGGCTGTAGAATCAAGCTATACCAGGAACCTCTTACTGAGGATATGCTTAGACGACTCACGTTGGCAAAGAAGCGTAAGGAGGAAGAAAACAGAATACGAGCTGAAGCTCAGGCAGAAGCCATAGAACGCATTAAGCGCATGAAGCTAAGAAGACAAGGACTAGGGAGAGAACATTATAACCATCTGGAAGAAAACAGAATACGAGCTGAAGCTCAGGCAGAAGCCATAGAACGCATTAAGTGCATGAAGCTAAGAAGACAAGGACTAGGGAGAGAACATTATAACCATCTGGAAACATCACCCAGACATCCCATGGCCATGTGTCAAGTAAAGACAACCACTCATCCTAGCATAGTGGACAGGAGACCATTCATTACAGTTAGGCTAGAGCACGGCAACCCTTGCCAAGAACTCAGGGCTTTAATTGACTCAGGTGCTGCGACTAGTGCGATTAGATGGTCCCACTATAAGGATTCAGGAATAGAAATGCGGCCAATTGAGGCATACCTCATAGGCCTAGGAGGCATGGAAACCCCTTGCATGGGTGAGGTGGACCTTCCTATCCTCATTAAGGATGTGACCATGACGGCGAAGCTACTAGTGTGCCATGATGACGACCTGATAGAACCCCTAATCCTTGGCCAAGATTGGCTATACGATCACTCAGTGGACCTAAATCTTAGACAAGGCTCCTTACAGATTGGAACCTTAGAGCAGAAGCGAGTGATACCGCTTGACTTCCCTAACGGCCTTCCGACCGACGGTTGTAACCCTAGACCCTACGAAATACATGCGACGGAAGACCGGAAGATCTTTA
Source organism: Ceratopteris richardii (assembly GCA_020310875.1). Classification (NCBI taxonomy): domain Eukaryota; kingdom Viridiplantae; phylum Streptophyta; class Polypodiopsida; order Polypodiales; family Pteridaceae; genus Ceratopteris; species Ceratopteris richardii. Next base: position 64,900 of record MU261250.1, on the reverse strand, counting down.
ATCAGACCAGTCACGTTACGTCTACACCAACCCACTCGGGCTTGGCTATAGACAGTTGTCAATCAGAAGGACGACAGGAGATCTTACCTGGGACTTCCTGCAAACTAGAAGGGACAGTTACCCAACCGCAAGGGCAGATGGACACAATCAGCGGTCAGGTGGGTTGCATCAGCGGCCAAATGAGCACGACACCCTGCGGTGCTCATCCTTCCAAACTTGTTGCGGACTGGCCTAGATTAAAGTTAAAGAACGCATCACTTCCTAATGGGCAGGTCACGCAAGTGTTGGAACTCCCTTCTTTTCCAAAGCAGAGCGTCCATCCGACCTCTCAACCTCAACCACGACCGAGTCAACCACGACCGAGTCAACCACGACGAAGGAACCCAGACCGACGGCAGTATCAGAAGACACAAGGAAAGCAGTATAGACCACCCAAAGGAAGCGGCACCAGACAAATATGGGTGCCAAAAGGACAAAAAGCACCAAAGAACTCCAACCAAGCAGAGATCAACAAGCAAAAGGCAGTGCAGAAGCAGAATCAGTATCCACCATCCCCTCGACCTTCTTCTACAGGTTCGAGCATTCGAAAAATTTGGATCGCCAAGAAATACCTTACCCATAGACCCACACCCATGCAGATTTGGGTACCCAAACCATGTATCCTAGCCCAACCCTTAAGCCATGTAATATATACCCCTCACAAATCTTTCCATCCCTCAATACCACCACACCCGATACTACCTTTTGCCCCTCAGCAGAAACCCACCACCCACTCAAAGACTATTAGGAAATGGATACCGAAGCGTGTCCAACCGTCTCCCCCTAACCCCATGTCTGACAAAACTACCCCCCCGACTAACATACAACCTTGTAATAAATCACTAACCTTTAAACCTTGTATAAATTCACCCACCATCATCACACGTCACTCATAATCTCATCTCATCAAGGAACGTATGCATCATCTGAAACGTTGTTGGTGCAAACAAGCCTACACACATTGGCTTGAACCCTTGGACTTATGGAAGACTAGCATGGATAAAGGTTTATCAAAGCTTCACTCAAAGCAAGGCTCATGTGAACATATGCTTATATGATCTTACTTGTTTACCCCTTGTAAAAGTCTAAGTGACTTATCATTTGTTTGTAACCACTTTAAGTCATCCACCTACCACTAGAGTCGTGGAAATTTGATTGTTGAAATGGAGAGAATATCTCCCTACTTTTAGAGGAGAGATTCAAGGGAGCCTAACTTTGAATTTCAAATTCAAATGAAGACCAAACTCCTATAAAGGATGTACTGAAAAAGTCGCGGGTAACACTGTCACTTCTAGCTCACTTCCCGAGGCTAAATCTCTTTGTAATTCATTGTGTGTGAAGGTTACTCCATAGCCAACACCACAATACCTCATTTAGCTCTGCTTGGCAAGCTAATGAGATTGTACAAACACATATATCAATACAAGTATACATTCATCATCTCTGTTTTGTCTGAGTCACCTACTCCAAGTCTGTCAACTTCAAAGAGGCATTGCTCTGGATCTACTGAACCAAATCAAGAGCTCTATAGCTCATTGGAACCAGCTCAAAGTCTACTACAAGCATACAAAATTTCAAAGGATTCCATTCAGCCATTTGGGAGAAAATCAAATCGAGGTGCACACTGGTATTTGTCTGCAGAGTTCCTGAAAAGTCGGGGGTGATTATAATTTTGCTAAACTTATTTCTCAGTGCATAGTTAGTCAATTGAAGTGATTCCACTTGTGATTGGTAGCTTACTAAGGTACATTGATACTCCCAAAAGGAATTGTTCCAATTTTAAGTGTGCTGGACACACTGAGTAAAAGTCTGAGCAGGTATCACTACAGAAATAGAAAGTTTTGCTTGATTCTTGAAGTACAAAGTTATCTGTTTTGGTTTGATCATTACCCAAACCATTTCCAAAGTACATATATGGTTTCTTTATGTCATTTGGAAGCTAAACAAGTGTACTAAGCATATCTGAAGAGAAAAGAGGGCAGGTGTGAAGCAGGTTTTGCAGCACCAACTGATTTCCTGAGTGCATCCATCCATCACTCTCAACAAACGTGTAGGTGTCTAGAGACCTGCACTAGTGCTGCAAGAAGCATTGCATCCATCACATCACAGCACTTGGCTACACGGGTTACGCATCAGTTATGGAAAGGGATTGCGGTCTCACTTTAATGGGATCATAATTAATTTCCATGCTAATGTGTTAATCTTTTGTAGCAGATCTTTCTCATTAACCCACCAGTCATCATGCAAACCGACGAAGGACCATCAGGAGCAGGCCCTAGTGTAGCTACAGTGCCCCTCAACGTGTTACGAGCAGAATCCCACCCGACTGCTCCACCGCCAGAATTCCAAGGATTTCTAGGGCCCATGCCGATCGACAACCCACCTATGGGCTACACAGAAAAGATACACCGTAACTCTCACTGGTTTCAGGGACTTGCAGGACCCTTAGCGGACGCGGATTTCATATTTGAATCTACTTTGACATTTGATGACCGCACTTGGGGAAAATACCAATTCTTCTCCAGAGAGTTCGAAGCCCTACAGAACACCCAGGATTTAACTCACGTTTGGGCCAGAGCAGGCTTCACGGAGTATTTCAGTGATCCTCTGCCCAAACCTGACTTTTACAGGTGTTATTATTTAATCACTACTTTGCTGGCCTCAGAGAATAAGGATATCCCCGGAACTTTTATTTTGCCTTCTTTAGTGGATGATCCACCCTACAAAAGGTTTTACCTCTCAAAGGATTTAATCAGAGCGGCCATCAAAATTCATGGCACCCACACACCCACAGATCGAGAAAGATTAATTCCAGACCCTATGAAACGTGGGGATGTCACTAAGTGGGAGGAGATCTCAGCAATTACACCTGAACTGTCAAAGCCGCTACGGATATGCATGCAACACTTCGCATTCCCCGCTCAGGACAGATTTACCATGCCCCATAAAAGAATATGGTTTGGATTGTACTTAGCGTGTACCGGACCTCAGACTGTTGATCTGGCGAGCTGGATCATTGATCAAATGTATTTGGCACAACACAGATGGGAACGCAAGAAAGTGCTTAATGGATGTTGTGCGCTCACAAGAATTGTTTATATGTGCTTGGCCTATGATTTGCCAATTGAACGTGCATTAACAGGAGAAGAGCTGAAAGCATTCAAAGGAACGACGAAGAAAGCCAGGAAGCCCAGTAGAACACGGGCAGGTAAGCGCATGAGAGGCACCATTCCTTGCCTTCAAGTGCCAGAGTCACCATCACCACAACCCTCTCCAGAGCGATCACCGACAGAAGCCGCTCCCACAGTGCAACCTATTCGCATAAGGTTGTCTAGACCAGCGGTCACGGAGGGCACTACTAGTATCGCTGCACCTCAGGCAGCTGCAACCACAGAACCCACCACCACGACAGCAGAAGCTCCCACCACTATTGGTGCGGACGCCTTTTCTTTCCCAATACCACACATGGAGGCAGAACCAATAAACACAACATTCGATTTTGAAATGCCTGATGCATTCTCAAATGAATTCCAGTTTTCAGAGGCACAGATGTTCTCCCAAGAATATGAACGCCCCAGTTACCCTACCACACCGCGGGATCTGCCACAGGGACAAGTTGTGTCGAGCTCTGATGACAAAAGAACAGCCACCGACGATGACGAAGGTGATGACGAAGCCAGCCAGGGCACGCATGATTCCCAAGAACAAGGACAGACAGACGGCCAAGGTCAACAAACCGATGCACACGGTGACACCAGCACGCATGAAGAGGAGACTTTCGAAGCAGCAGCTTACACGCTGGCAATCAAGAAATTATATCGTACGATGGAGAAAGTCTGGGCACGAAAGAAATTGACTGAAGAAGAGAGCCAGGCCCTAATCGAACAAGAACTAGTCTCCGGAGGATTTGAAGAAGTCTACATCAGAGGGTTTAGAGAACTGGTCCAATCAATCGGCCCGGTCGAAGCATTGAGATATTTACAAAGGAAGCCACTTCCTCAATATGACCCTCGCAGAATTCGCCTGCTATCGAAGCCCGGTGAATATATTCGAGTTCCGGTAGGTGCTCAATCATCCCACCAGGCGCAAGATGCACGCCTACGGCCGGAAAGATCCTTCACCGAAGAAGCCATCCTAGTCGACTCCCCGCCACGTACTACCGTTGTACATACTACCACTATCCTTGAAATAACATCCACACCTTCTACTCCTCTCTCACCTCATGTTTCACCAACCCATCCTGTATCCCCAGCACACCCACCTGCTCCTCCCATATCCACACCAGTCCATGGCAACATAGCCACAGCCTTTACACCGCCCATTCATGCCACCATGCCCGTACCCACCCCACCTCGTCTACATGCTAACCCCTTCACCCCTTAATCCTTCCCATCCTTTCCCCCACCTTTAAGACACCCTTTCACCTTTCTAACCCCACTAACCTTCTCACCAGTTTCACCTCCCCAACCCACTATAACCCCTATTTCCCCTTTTCACCAAGCTGCTCCAGCCATCCCCCCTGTAAATTACTCTACATTTGTAAATCCCGTCTTCACACCTACACAACCACCCACATACACACCGCTTTTCACAGTCACCGCACTTGACACGTCCAATGACATGGACATCTCACCACCCACCGCACCAGCACCCACTCCACTCACAGCACCATCATATTTAGGTACGTCACAATTTTCCACGATCACCACTGCATCCACCTTCCCAACCCCATTCCCCATTCCCGTTGCATCTACTTCCACTGCATCCTCACTTAACACTTCATTACTATTATCGCCCACCATAGACACTGCACTTCAACAAATGTTCACATGCATGACACAAGTACGAGATGAGTTTGCATCTCTTGGCAACAACTATCAACAGCTGCAGAGCACGACAAATGAATTACAGTCGCAGCTTAATTCATTATCGATCGAGAATGCCTCGTTAAATACGCGACACCAAGAACTAAGAGAGGCATATCATAAGCTAGAGCTAGAAAGTGAAGAGAAAACAAAAGAAGCCACTGCTGATCTAGACAACCTGCTTCGAGCCCAAACAATTAGAAACGCGATGCTGACAAGGAATATGGGCCTACTCAGGAGACACCTAGCTGCAGCCCAGGAGGAGAACGTGAGACTCCAAGCGCAGAATAGAGAAAATTTGGAAGCGGCACTGGACCACCCTGAACAACCATTAAGTCCGAGCAGATTCAAGGCAATCCCATCTGAATCGATGCGGATGTTGCTAGATGACCACGTTCGACTGCTAGAGGACTACGATCGAATGAACGAAGAGCATCAGAAGCTAAAAGAAGATCACAAGTTACTACAGCTCAGAGAAACGGCACCACAACAACTACCAGTGGCAGCAGAAGTACCAGAACCTGTGGACCCCTCTCCTGAACTCATAGAGGAACTCAACGCACTACGGGCCGAGGTAACCACTCTCCAATCACGCATAGATGTATACGAAGCACCACCACGGCCTGATTCCCCACCGGAGATCCCAGCTGACGACGAGAACATAACCATTCCGGTGGAGGAAACGTTTGAAGAAGCATACGAGCCAATACCCATCCCAGGCGGACAAGTCACGGCTGAAGGCCAGATGACCTATGAACTTCCTACCCCCGCGTGGATGAAAACGATCGAAGAACTTGGAACGACACATTCGGCCAGAGTAGAGGCACAGTTACATGCCATGGCCATGATTGAAGAGAGAATCTTACAATCCCCCTTCTTTGCTCATTTGGCCCCCCGACACTATATATCTGGGCATGAGCTGCAATATAAGCCATACTTCATGTTAATGGCTGAATATCAGCTAGCTATAGAGAAAGAAATCGGCATGAAACCCACACATGCTACACAATTCGAGCCGGCGGACTTGCCACCAAATGCGCAAAGAGGAGAGATCCATCAACCTGATTGGCGCAAAGACCTACTCCAGAAGTACCCAGAAATGATGAGCACATGGGTGAAAGCGCCTTTACATTTAAAGTATAATCCTTGCTGGGGACCAGTACCTCGACGCCGCTCCTGGACTGCATTCGCTATCAAAGTACAAAACAATAGGCAGTGTCAGGATTGGCTGAATTACCCCTACTTCAAGCCACCTACCGAGTTGCCCACTGTTGGCTATATGATGGCCACAATCCGTCATTAGTGATTATGTCACTAAGATGAAGGACTTGGCAGATAGCCTTGGATCTATTGATGAGGATATTGAAGATCATAGGTTGATAGCACAATTACTTGCAGGGTTGAGAGAAGATGAAAGGTGGAAACCTTTTGTACTTTCAATTGAACTCTCATTAAATCATTATGTGCCAGAATTGAATCAATTGCTTGGACTAATGCTCACATTTGAGCAAGACTTGAAATCAGATGGAGATAAAGGATATAGTTCAGCTATGTATGCAAAGAATAAGAAGAAAAATGAGAAAGGTAAAGCAAAGGATGAAGAAGAGGTTACTACTCAAGCAAATTATGCAAGAGGAAGAGGTATTGGTAGAGGTAAAGGTCGAGGAAATGGAAGAGGTAGAGGTAATCAGAACAATAACAAGAAAGCATGCTGGATTTGTGGATTGAGCAATCATCTAGCATATGATTGTTGGCATAACCAACAAGGGTCGAATCAAAATCAAAGCAATAATGGCAGAGGAAGAGGTGGAAGGTTTCAGAATCAATTTCAAAGAGGAAGACAGAATTCAAGAGGAGGTTTTGGTAGAGGTGGTGGAAGAAATTGGAATCAGAATCATTCTTATAACACTACCTATTACAATTATGCAAATGATACACGGAATGATAGTCATACAACATTGATGATGAATTCAATAAGTACATCAGAGAAGGAGGATCTCAAGGTATTTTATATTGACTCTGGTTGTTCAAATCATTTGTCAAGTAATATAGAATTGTTGTCAGAATTGGAAGAAGGTAATTCAAGTCATACAGTACAAACAGGTGACAATACAAAACATAATGTACATTCAATTGGAAAAGTGAAGTGCAGGAGTGGAGCTGATTTGTTAACAAATGTTTTGTATGTTCCAACAATACCAAAGAATCTGATTAGTGTGGGACAAATAGTGGAAAAAGGTTTTCAAGTCAGATTTACAAATGAAGGGGTATTTGTTGAAGATCGAGAGGATGGATACAATCAAATTGTTTGTGGTAAGAAGGAAGGTAGACTTTTTACTCTCAAAGTGCAAGGGAATGTTGGTCAAGCTCTAATCACACATAGTGATGGAGTACTTACAGAGTTGGATCTTTGGCACAAGAGGTTAGGACATTTCAATGAAAGAGGAATTAAAACCATGGTGGAGAATCAATCTGTAATAGGGCTACCAAATGTAAAAAGTCAACATATGATCTACAAGTGTGAAGCTTGTCAAATGGGAAAGGCACACAGATTATCATTTCAGAAGAAAGGTTTTAAGCATGATGGTTTGCTAGAGCTCATACATACAGATGTATGGGGACCAACAAAAGAAGGATCAATCAATGGGTCTAGGTGTTATGTTCTTTTTATTGATGATGCTACAAGGTGGATAACCATTTATGTTCTAAAGGAGAAATCAGAAGTATTTGGAGCTTTCAAACATTTTCATGCTTATGCAGAAAGAGTTACATGTCAAAAGCTTAAGAGATTAAGGTCTGATGGAGGGGGAGAATACTTCTCCCAAGAATTCAATGATTATCTTTGGAATGCAGGTATCAAGAGAGAAATAACTTGCAGGTATACACCTCAACACAATGGGGTTGCAGAAAGAAGGAATAGAACATTGGTTGAGTTTGCAAGAGCAATGTTAAAAGAAAAAAATTGCCCTAATTATCTTTGGGCTGAGGCTGTAAATACAGCTACATATCTTGTGAATAGGTTACCATGTGCAGCTCTAAATGGAATGACCCCTTATGAAGCATGGTGGGGTAAAAAACCAACACTTGATCATTGTAAGGTGTTTGGATCAATTGCCTATGCTTATGTACCATCACAACTCAGACATAAGCTTGAACCAAAGGCCGAAAAATATGTATTTATTGGGTATGATGAAAAGCAAATGGGTTATAGGCTATGGAATCCTCTAACTAAACAATTCATTGTTTCCAGAGATGTGACATTTGATGAACAGAAGAGTTGGTATGTAGATAAAGATTGTAACCTTGAAACATTTGAAGAAGAGGTAAGAAGAAGTGAAAGAGGTAAATCACATATGCAGGTAGATGGAGATGAAGATCATATGCAAGCAAGCCCATCCAGAGTTGGATCATATAGAAGAAATGAAGATGAACCAAAATTTGATGAAGAAGTATATCCAGATACACATGAAGAGTGTGAACCAAGAAGATCAACCAGAATGAGAAAACAACCTACAAGGTATTCTTATGATACTTCTTATTTGACTCAGAAAAACTATGCTTATTTGATTAAGGAAGATGAAGAGCCCCAAAGCTATGATGAAGCAAAAGGTAAGAGACAATGGGAAGAAGCAATGAAGGAAGAGTTTGATGCACTTGAAGAAAATAAAACTTGGGAACTTGTTCCAAAACCTAATGGTAAGAAAGTGATTGGAAATAAATGGGTTTACAAAATAAAGAAGCATGCAGATGGAAGAATAGCCAGATACAAAGCCAGATTGGTGGTTAAAGGCTATGCTCAAACTCAGGGCATAGATTATGATGAGACATTCAGTCCTGTGGCAAAGATGTCAACCATAAGGACAATCATAGCTATTGCAGCATCAAAAGGATGGACATTGAGTCAATAGGATATAAAGAATGCATTTTTGAATGGGTATATATCAGATGAGGTTTACATGGAGCAACCTCAAGGGTTTGCAGATTACAAGTTTCCAAATTATGTTTGCAGATTGAGAAGAGCACTTTATGGTTTGAAGCAAGCTCCAAGAGCTTGGAACTATAGACTTGTGAAGTATCTTAATGATCTTGGATATCAAAGTTCAAAGGCAGATGCAAGTTTACTTATCAAGAGAACAGATGAAGGTATGATCTACATTTGTATTTATGTAGATGACATTATAATTATAGGTACCTCAAATGAAGGAATCAAGGAGGTGAAGAGGTTACTTGAGAAGGAATTCAAGATAAGTGATCTAGGAAAATTGTCATATTCTCTTGGAAAGGAAATCACTTATGCAGAACATGGCATATATGTATCACAAGAAAGGTATCTATTGAATCTTTTAAAGAAGTTTAACATGGAGAATTGCAGAGAGGCATCAACACCATTAGAGGTCAATCATAAACTCAGTAGATATGATGGTGCAGAGTTCAAAGATATGAGGAAGTATCAATCTTTAGTGGGAAGTTTGATTTATGCTACACTAACAAGACCTGATCTTAGCTATGCAGTGGGAGTTCTTTCTCAGTTCATGCATTGTCCAAAGGATCCACATTGGATTGCAGGTCAAAGAGTTCTTAGATATATCAAAGAAGCTTTGAGGAAGGATTATATTATCCTTTTACATCAGATATAAGGTTGAGAGCATATAGTGATTCAGATTGGGCAGGAAGTCAGGATGATAGAAGATCAACTCATGGCTACATGATATACATTGGAGATAAACTTGTGAGTTGGTGTTCAAAGAAGCAACATACAATGGATTTATCATCAACAGAAGCTGAGTACAAAGGACTTGTGGAAGCAGCAAAAGAAGTGATATGGATGAAGACTTGGTTCAAAAGTTTGGATATTGATCAAGGCATACCTATCATACATGGAGATAATATGAGTTCATTATATCTTGCAGCAAATCTTGTATTTCATGCAAGAACAAAGAATATAGAGATACAATATCATTTCTTGAGAGAAAAGGTAATGGAGAAGGAGCTTGAAGTGGTGTACACTTCTACAAAAGATGAGATTGCAGATATTATGACAAAGAGCTTGGATGGAGTGAAGACAAGTAGATTCAAAGAGATGGCAGGAATAAAAGAGAAGAAGACTACATGAAGAAGTCAGAGCATGCTAATTAGTGATTGAGGGGGAGCTGTTGGGGCTTCACTCACTAATTAGACATGAATATATGAAGGAAAAAGAAAGACAAGGAGAAGTGAAGACAAAGCACTCAGAAAATTAAGCCTAAGTGAAGGGACAAATTCACTCTTGTAATTTAGTGCAAAATTAGAAGTCTAGTCTTGACATAGAACTTCAAAACTTACGAGTTAGAGTCTAGGAGTATGTAGACTACATGTATATAAGTTAATTTGAGTTGAAAAATGAGATATGAACTCAATTTTGTAATCCTTGAGTGAATAGGAAAAAGTCGGGTTTTTCCTGAGAGAGATGTTGAGGATGAACTACTCAGTAGATAAGAGTTTTCTGTGGCTATGAGCAGAATAAGGCCAAGCCATTTTGTACACATTCTCTCTGATAGTTAATACATGTTTGTGTAAAAGGAATTGATCGATTCCTCTTGTACATTGAGTTCTAAGTGATTTCACATCAGTGTGTAAGTTAGTTGACAGTTACGAGTTTTCTGGCGTGCTTTTCCCTTATCTTCTTAAGGTCAGATCTGATAGTACAGTGTAAATTTTTTAATGAGTGATAGCTCATTTTAAAGCTACTACCTTCAACTACAATTGGTCAAAAGATCTTTACGAAACGGGACTCATACTCGGAGAAATGAGTCTAACAGTGAAGGTATGTCAAATGGATGAAGTCATTTTTCAGATTTCAGACATAGTGCAAATGTTGGAGTAAATTCAGAAGAATTTGAAGTTATTTCTTGAAAGTTTTGCTTGGTATGTGTTACTTAATATTAGCAAGAACTTCTATTAGCAAGTGATCAAAAGAATTTACAAAGATCAAGCTAATACAGATCAGATTTGAAGCTTGAAGAAAAGGTGCAGATTTCTGAGAAGTAAAGTTTTGGAATTCACTAAGTTTAGTGGTAAAGGTTTTCGAGTTCAGAGTATTGCTAAGCTAATAATGGTTATGGAGGTATTCTAATACCATTTTAGCTTAGTTCTTGTGATGTTTCATACATCAACAGAGAGCTCGTGGAGATAGCGATGGTGAAGACTATGCGGCAAGGCGTGGAGAAAACTCAATTTCACAAACGGCCTCCGTTTGCTACGAAAATCGTCGTGAAGGTAGAAGACCTCCATTTTGAGCTTGCAAGGTGGGGCCCACAGAAAAACCAGGTCAATTTCAGAAACTGTAACTTGTGTTGTGTTTGGCGACACTCATTATTCTAGATCCAGAATTTCAAGCGATTCCGTGTACTGTTGATACATGAAAACTATGTTTTTCTGAGATCGAACTGTCACGTCATAGTGCCACAGTGTTCAAGCAGAAGTGCTGCTTGTAGTGTTTTGCGGTGTTGTGAATTGTTGCAGAAATGGCAAACACAGATGGAATGAGTCAGCTTATGAGCGATAAGCTGGACAAGAAAAACTTCCATGCTTGGAGATTCAGAATGACAAATTTCCTGATGGGAAAAGGCTACTTGAAGTACATCGAAGGAGAGAATGAAAATGCTCGGCAATTACCAGAAAGGAATCGGACTGCAGATCAGTTAAGAGCATATGAGGAATGGAATCAAGGAGCAGGAAAGGTAATGTATTGGCTATCTGTTAGCATACAGGATAGCATGATTGGAGACATACAGGACACCAAGACTCCAAAAGAGCCTTGGAACAGCTTGGTCACTTTGTATGAGACTAATACAAAGGCACAAAAATTGCAACTCAAGAACGAGCTGCATACATTGGAAAAGAAGAGCATGTCGGTAAGTGACTACACTCTTAAAATCAAAGGCATATGTGAGTCACTTGCATCTATTGGCGTGAATGTAGATGATGATGATAAGGTGGAAGTGTGCCTTCGTGGTTTAGGAGCTGCATATAAGCAGTTCAGAACTTCCATACAGACCAGGGAAAATATTCTGAATTTTGCTGATCTGGTATCTATGCTGATTATTGAAGAAAAGAATCTTGGTGAGGACTCAAACTCCCAAGGAAAGCCCAGTTCTGAGCAGGTATTCTACTCTAGCAGAGGAAGAGGCAAAGGTAGAGGTTTTGAAAGTGGAAGAGGAAATAGTAACCAAGACCAAGATCAACAACAGAATCATGCAGGAGGAAGAGGAGAGTTTCGAGGCAGGGGGAGCCAAAGAGGTCACAGAAATTTCCAAAGAAATGATTCACGTAATGATAGTAAAGGATGCTGGAATTGTGATAAACCTGGACACTTTGAACGTGATTGCAGGTTAAAGAATCAAAATAACAGAAGGCAGCAAAACAACTATGCATCCACAAGTGCAGATGATTCTGAGAAGTTGTTTATGGTTCAACATCACATTACGAATACGATGTCTGTTGGTGTTTCAAAATCAAATGATAATGTCTGGTATGTTGATTCAGGTGCTTCAAATCACATGACCAGTCATGCACAATGGTTTAGTAGTTTGTAGAAAATGCCAGTTCTTGGATATGTTGAAACAGGTGATGATACATCGCATCCTATTGAGCATACAGGAAACATAGTATTGTCTATGGAGGATGGGAAGGTAAAACATCTTGCTGATGTGTTGCATGTTCCAAATATAACAAAGAATCTGGTTTCTGTTGGACAAATGGTTGACCAGGGATTACAAGTCAGGTTCAATGCTGATGGATTATATGTAGAAGAGTACAAGCAGGATGGACGATTGGTTGCCAAAGGAAACAAAGTGGGTAGGATGTTCACCTTAAATGTGAAGATTCCTGAAATGAATGCAGCCATGTTTGCAAAAGGTGCAGGAGTTATTGCAGATATAGAGATATGGCACAAACGGATTGGACATGCAAACCTGCAAAGGCTGAAAATGATGCAATCAAAGGAGATTGTCCATGGACTACCAAATTTCAAAGTTGCAGAAATGCAAAAGGTATGTGCAGCATGTCAATTTGGTAAACATTCAAGAGCATCATTTCCACATGACAAGCATGTTAGTGAGAATGTACTAGAAGTAGTACATACAGATGTTTGGGGTCCAGCAAAGATGACATCTATGGGCGGTTGCAGGTTTTATGTTACCTTCATTGATGATCATACATGCAAAGTATGGGTATATTTCATGAAAGAGAAGAGCTAGGTGTTCACTCACTTCCAGAATTTTAAAGCTATGGTGGAAAAGGAGACAGGGAAGTACATTCAAACATTAAGATCTGATGGAGGAGGTGAATGCATGTCAAATGAGTTCAACAGTTTTCTAAAAAATCATGGAATTCGGCGTCAGTTTTCATGCAGGTACACACCACAACAGAATGGTGTTGCTGAACACAAAAATAGACATATTGCAGAAATAGCAAGAGCCTTGATGGCTGAGAAGAATATGCCTCATTGTTAAAGGGCAGAAGCTGTGCATACTGCTGTATACATCATGAACAGAACTCCGACTGCTGCACATCAAGTTACACCTGAAGAGAAGTTTACAGGTAAAAATCCAAACTTATCACATCTGAAAGTTTTTGGCTATATTGCATATGTACATGTTCCAGATGAGTTGAGGACGAAGCTTGATCCGAAAGCAGAAAAATGTGTCTTCATTGGATATTCCCTTGAGCAAAAGGGGTACAAATGTTATAACCCACTCACACGACAGGTGAAGATGAGCAGAGATGTGGTATTTGATGAAATGTCAAGCTTCTATGCAGATGTCAAAAAAGGACTGAATCTTGAACCAAATGACAAAGAAAATGCTGAAAAATCTAGTGCAGAATCTCAAGTTTTGAGTGGACCGGATGCATCACCAAGCAATAGTTCCAACTCAAATCCATGGAGTGGAAGATTGCGTGGAAATTTCAGTCCAGTAAATTCATCAAATACATCCAAGAAAGGTAAAGAAAAGCTTTCTGCTGGTAGTAAAACAGGTGCAGGTTTTGAAGATGTTGATGGAGATTCAAGTGGTTCAGAAAAGAGTATTGATGAGCAACTTGGATTGCCCTCTGTGAAGACTCCAGGAGTAAGAAGGGCACATGCAGATGATACAAGAAGAAGTGACCCAGGACCAAGAAGATCTAGGAGGATGCATAATTTAGTGCAACGATTGACATATGATAGTTACATGGCTCGGCATTGTGCCTACATGACAAAGGTAATACAAGATGCTGAACCTTCTTGTTTTGAAGATGCAATTGGTAATGCAAATTGGGAAAAAGCTATGGATGAGGAGATGGCTGTACTTTATGGAAATGATACATGGAAGCTGGTTCCATTGCCACAAGGAAAGAAATCCATAGGCTGCAAATGGGTTTACAAGGTAAAGCATAATGTTGATGGTAGCATAAGAGGTATAAAGCACGATTGGTAGCTAAAGGTTATGCACATACATATGACATTGATTATGAGGAAACATTCAGCCCTGTAGCTAAAATGTCTACTGTCAGAACACTTGTTGCATTAGCTATAGCAAAAGGATGGACTTTGCATCAAATGGATGTGAAGAATGCTTTCCTACATGGTGAGTTACAGGAAGAAGTATATATGGACCAGCCACAAGGATATGAAGATTCAAAGCATCTAGAATATGTTTGTAGGTTGCAAAAGGCTTTGTATGGGCTGAAGCAAGCCCCTTGTGCATGGCATGCAAGGATTGCTAATTACTTAACTAGCATTGGGTTCTCTATGTGTGATGCAGATCACTCACTATATGCAAGGAAGGCTGATGATGGCATCACTATTGTGGCTATTTATGTTGATGACCTGATTGTAGGTGGTGATAATGAAGAAAGCATCAAAGAGGTAAAGAAACTTCTTATGCAGGAATTCGACATGAAAGATCTTGGTGTGCTACGCTATTTCTTGGGCATTGAGTTTATACATACAGAAACAGGTATATGGATGTCGCAAAG